>MU182325.1:312788-323185 GCA_016904865.1 Pissodes strobi
TTGAAGTTGAACTTATTTATTACATCAACGTCACTCAAAATTGGTTTCTTTGATATTAGAATTTTACGTAAATTTTGATTAAACTTGTCTCAAAATCCTTGCGAAAGGTCTATGATAATTTCTTTATGGATTTAGCTTTATCAATAAAAAATAGTAGAAAACCAGTCTATTTTCTTTACAAGTGAGAAATTCAGTTTTTGAGACATTGTGTAACCCAACCACAAATTGTGCTCTCTAGGAACTTTTGAAAAGAAAATTGTTTTAAAGGATTGCCGAAAGTACCTTGTCCCGCTGGAACGTGAAAATTAACATTGTTGATACACCCAGTAAATAAAACTAAAGTTGAAATTTGAGAGGTTTCTCATGAAGTATAATTTTTTATAAAAGAAACAAGTCGATGTTAAAAATAAAAAAAATGTTCTTATGAAAGTCCAAAAATTCATATTCTTGGTATTTAAGTAAAACTGTAGAAACTGAGCTTTTACAAAGAATAAGTTTTTTTTAAGTAAAGTCGATGTTAAAACGTTTTCCTTCATTGCAACCCAAGCCGTGCACTTTATAATATAATATACAGACGTCCAATTAATGTAATGATATATCTTCTTTATTCAAATAAGCTATGAGTGAAACATATTTTTCTTCAAACATGATGGATCAAATAGATATGGCGAATCACTTTTTTTTAACGAACACTCGGTATATTAATATCTGACTCTTATAATTTTACTTAAAAAAAAGCGCCTTTATACATAGTAAAGTGGTATATTTTCCTTTTTGCGTTATTGAGTACGGTGAATTATTGGACTAAGATTAGATGTGACAAGGGAAAAGAATACTTACTATATTATTCAGAAGTTTCTACTTACTTGAGCAGGGCGCTAATATCATCATTATCGATCAAAATGAATTTTTAAAATGGATACGTGGGGGCCATTTCTGCGTTTGCTATACCGTATTCTAAAATATTTTTATATATAGTATGGTAAAAATTTTCCTATCATAAATGAATTCCAATTAATTTGTACATCTTAGATTTATTGAAAGAAATTAAAGTTAGAAATTAAGTAGAAAAAATATATATTGTTAGACAATTTCATAGAAAAAAATATAGAAAATGGTACAAAACTTATTACCGAACGGTATTATCGCTGGTGGCGGAAAACATATTTCTTGCAAAATTATCAACAAGGTAGGGTAAGTACTGTTTATAAGTGAACTTATACTCCTTAATCCGTTTATTGTTGAAGATTCGAAAAAAAAGTAAATTGCAGAGTTGTAGATATAAGGTTTCTCATAATTTTTCTTGCGATGATATAAAAATTATATTTTTCTTTATTGAGTTCACTTTTGCGATTCTAATATTTTTAACAGTATCCTAGAAAATTCTCAAAATTCTTAGGTACATAATTCGGGTGCTCTAAGCCGTTACCTAGTTATCACAGCATTTCTTATTGCTTTAAAAATAATTATGTCTTATGTTAAATTATGTCAAACCAACTTAGAAAAATGCTCCTTTCTGCCAATTAACTTTTGGGATTGCATTCACTTCGGAACAGAAACTAATAATTAAATAATTGATATTTATGAAATATGTATCAAAAATAGCAACTCGTATGTTCTCTATAGGCTGCAAGACTTTTGGGTATCGGTTTTTCAGTTTTTGTGAGGGTTTTTAAAGGACATACCAGAATCGGAAACTAAAAATCTATTTGTTAAGAATGTTTACCATTAATTAATTTTTATTTTTTTTTTAAGAAACTCAGAGTGCACCTTAAGGTTCAAAGCATACTGTCAATATTTTTTGATTGAAAATTTCACCAAAAACTAGGTTTATTTTAACCTGCCTCTTACAAAGTTTAGATAGGAAACGAAATTATGATGAAATATTTTTGGTGATCTCTGTACACTGGTTCACTACCTTGACGTTGCTTCGTGATTCCGAAGACGTTTGAGGCCTAGAACTCTGTCCTGTGACGTCATCGGACGGTGTCCTAGTTATGTGGACGAGCATGATGTGCAGGAGCATCAAAACATGAAAAAAAAAACAGCACAAGGCAGTAAAAGAGTCCCAATTTAGAGAGGGAAGTAACTTAATTTAGTTTCAACTTCTGGAGAGAGACATAAATAAATAAAAGGAGTAGAAATAACGCCTAGCCTATTAGGTTGAAAAGAAATAAAACACGCAGAAGAAAATTTATCAGTTTGAAACTTCTTAATATATCCCATCGCCAATTTGACCAGAGCTTCTGTTAAAAATTTATTTTTGAACGGTTTTAGGGCAAATACTGTACAAAGTAAAGACTTAATAGTAATAGCTTTCCAATTTGAAAGATAATTATATAGAAATCGGGTAATGAATAAAAGTGGTTTTAGTTAGTCTAAAAACAAATGTGATATACAGCTAAAGATAAATGCAGTACAAATAACTAAAACAAATATTAAACCTATGAGCTTGCCTCTGTCAACTGTCGAAAATAGAAACCAGATAATGGATTGAAGCTATATTAATCTTAAAAAGATAAGGCGGGATAAAGATGAAGATAAATTTAGTTAAAATTACTAAGGCAAAAATTAAATTTATGATCCTTGCTCTACCAAGGTCGGGCGCTGTCTTGAGACAGCTGCAAACTTTAAATATTACAGGAAAAATAAATGAAATACGTGTAGGTTAAAGAATAACTAACTAAAATAAAATCTAACGAAAACAAACAACAGATAGCAACATTGGAGGTAATGATATAGCGTCTCCTACACTTATCGAGTGCTTCAATTATGAACTTCCACAAATTGCTCTCAGTTGGTTGCGTAAAAAAACAGAAATTCCATAAATGTAGCTATTCTGTAGGAATAAGGCCGTTTTCCCTCCTTCACGAAACCTTAAGCTTCAAATAACAATAATTCCCGATGTTCGACAGACAAACATATACCTACACCAAGGCTACAAAACAACGCTGGTATGTACAAAAAGCAATAGGTACCCGATATAACCTAAACTATACACATTACTTAGAAAAACTTTTTGAGGATCAAAGACCGGAGGTCACGTACTCACTGTCGGAAGAAGCTACAGGCCCACCCATACTAATCCACGACGTAGAAATAGCAATAAAACAAATGAAAAACAAAAAAGCAGTGGGAATAGACAACACAGAGGCTGAATTTCTAAAGCTGTTGTATGTTGTATTTTTTTTTATGGCTGTGGCACACACACTAAGGGGAGATCCTATGGCGCTCGACGAGCGGTGTGTGTGCGAAGATGTTGATTGACACGGTTCTTGAATATTTGTAGGTTGTAATTAGTGGGAAACAGATGTCCTGGAAGTGAGTTCCACAGTGATGCAGTGCGCCAGACAAAGGAGTTCTGGTAAAGCGATGTTCTAGGTGTTTCTAGTTGTACGACGAACTGGTGCGCTCCTGCCGTCTGTCGGGACTGTCTGACAGGAGTTGCCAGGGGCGGGATTATGCGGGCCAAATCCTGGGAACATCTACCGTGAAAGTATCTGTAAAACAGAGACATCTCGGCCACATGTCTGCGATGTTCCAGACTATCCAGATTCCGGGTCAACTCAGGATCGCCGACGAGACGCACAGCCCTCTTCTGAATGGAATCCAGCAGCTTTAGGGTATGCTTTGGTGCGGCACCCCAGATATGTGAGCAATATTCTAAGCACGGTCTTATTTGCGCTTTGTACAGCAAGAGCAACTGCTGCGGTGTATAGAGTTTTTTGTTGCGAAATAGCGCACCAAGCTTCTGGGCGGCTGATTTTGCGATGTTAGCAACATGGTCATGCCATGACATATTGCTGTTGACCGAGACACCCAGCAGCCCGATTGACGAGGATAAAGGAATGGTCGATCCTGCCATAATGATGTCAGGGCCCGCTGTATTGGCCCTCTTAGTAAACGTTGCTGCTTGGGTCTTTGCTGCATTGAACTGGACCAAATTTCGGTCGCCCCAAGTTTGAACTTTCTCCAGGTCTTGATTAATTGCTGTAATCTGCTCCTGTCTGCGGTGATGAGTCTCAGTCGCTGGTAAGGGTTTTTCTGATCTAAAGTGGGAGACAAGGGTACTGTCATCTGCAAAACTGTAAACAGGATTATTCGTTTCGATCAGCAGGTCATTAATATAGATGAGGAACAGAGTTGGTGAAAGTATTGCCCCCTGAGGCACGCCCGCGTTGATGGTGAATGTGTCCGAGATGTGTCCATCGACTGCAACGTGTAGGGATCGGTTCTTAAGGAAACTGGCCAGCCAGCTGCAGAGAGAGGCGGGCAGTCCCAAGGACGGCAGTTTGTTGAGCAGTCCGCCATGCCAAACTCTGTCGAATGCCTTTGAAATATCCAACGCAATCGCTCGAGACTCGCCGTAGTTTTCAATTGCCCTACTCCATATATGAGTGACATAGGCCAATATATCTCCTGTCGATCTCTCTTTGCGAAAGCCGTATTGATTATCGCTGATTATTCTGTTGCTCTCGAGGTACTTGAGTAGTTGCTGGTTGACTACACGTTCCATGACTTTGGAGATTATTGGAAGCAAGGCAATTGAACGATAGTTTGAGGGCGTGGTTTTTTTGCCTTTTTTTGGAACAGGTTGCACTCGAGCGACTTTCCAAGAGGATGGGTAAATCCCTTTTCTGTAAGAAAGAGAAAAAAGCCTGGAAAAAACGGGTGTTAGTTCGTTGGCGCAGTTCTTTAGCACGATGGCAGGTATTCCATCCGGTTCTGATGCCTTTTGCGTATCTAGTTCTTTAAGGATTTTGCGAATATCACGGTGAGAAAACTTGACTTCTGCCATGGTAGTGTTGATGTTCGGTATAGTGGGGAGAGTCTTGCCTTGGGGCACGTCTAAAGCCGGCTACAGACGGTATGGCAAGCCTTGGCCAATGTCCGCTCGCTCCAACATTGGCGCATCATGTGTATGCAAAATATATGGCAAAGCAAAGCCAACGTTGGCGCTGGACAGGGTTCGCCTAGAAAGCGGTATTTTGACAAACATCAAAGGGAGTTTGTTGAAACTCGTAAGTGGGCTTGTTCGCCATACACACGACATATTTTAGTGCGCGTCTCGTCATCCAAGAGAACTTGAGGTTAATTGTGTTTTAATAATTTCTAATCTGTTTGAATAATTTATGGTAGGTACCCCTTGAAGAAGTTCGTCGTGCACGCTAAGTACTGCAGTAAATTTAATAATACTTCTTGTTGTCAATTATTTTTTTTAAGCAGAAATTACTGAAAACTGGAGCAATGAAACCATTATGGAATTCCTTAATTTATATGGACAGTACACGGTTATTTGGGCTCCACAACATGTTAACCATAAAAACAGAAATTTGGTTTCCTATGCATGGGCTGCTATTGTCAATGAAATGTTCGTTACATCTACAGGGTTATCCAACGAGGACTTGACAAGGCGATTTCTTGACTTTCCCTGTACTTTTATAAAAAAAAAACTGAAATAGTCATCTTATGTAATTTTCTCCCGCGAATTCGGATATGTTCAGCAAAAAACAATTGAACATCAAATAAAAGTGCTAGGAGTTACTTTGATATTTTTTTAAGTGGAACACCCCGTATATTACTACATTTTTGGACTCTCTAGAAAAATCTAAACACATGTTGTGTATAATATCCTATACCTATCTTTAGCTGTTTACCAAATATTGACAGTTGAAAGTCGGGCATTTTGACACTTTGACAGGCTCTAAAATCTAAACCGCGGAGATCAAAGAAAACGGTTTGCACATTACTATCTTGGGTTTTCATAAGCTATCGAATGATAGTATCTTTGAATTGAACCGGTGGTTTAAAACTTCCGTTTAATTTTATCCGCAGGTTTAATTCGAAGATTCGCTAGTTTATGAATACTTAAGATAGGAATGTGTAAACCGTTTTCTCTGATCTTGTGCGGTTTAGATTTTAGAGCCTGTCTAAGTGTCAAAATACCCGACTTTCAACTGTCAATATTTGGTAAACAGCTAAAAATAGATATAGGATATAATATGCAAAATGTGTTAAGATTTTTCTAACGAGTCCAAAAATGTAGTAATATACAGGATGTTCCATTTAAAAAATATCAAGGTGATCCCTAGCTCTTTTATTTGATGTTCAATTTGCTGGCTATTTGTTTTCTTTTATAAAAGTACAGGGAAGGTGAAAAAATCGCCTTATCTAGTCCTCGTTGGGAGACAAGACAAGGCGATTTTTTGACTTTCCCTGTACTTTTATAAAAAAAACTGAAATAGCCATCTTATGTAATTTTTTCCCGCGATGTACAGTTGAAACATTAAGGAAGAAAAAGATGTCTTTAATGGCAACTTATAGAGGCTTGAAAAAAAGTTGTTGACTCAGAGAAATCTGGAGCAGACGTTGACCATATATATAGACGCGGTTCTGAGGAAAATAGGAAAGTGCAGATCTACAATTAATACTGATGTAATTATAATATAATCATTTTATTGAACACTACCATCTGTTCTCATGGGAACTGAACAGGGGCTTATTCTTTACTTTTCCTGTAAAAAAAACAAAATATCGATTCGATGCATTTATTCTATAGAATTTTAAAATTGTTACAGTAAAATGGACCCACAAGAAATGATAAACTTAATGAAAGATACAATTTTTGAATTCCACAGAAATTAATTACTTAAAAAAATAATGATTTTTAATATACCACGTTTTTAAAACGCAATAAAAAGTATGAAATAATAAGTGGATATGAAAATACTTGTAAGATTTAAAACGGAAAACTTGAGGCGCAATACATCACAAAAGTTCATATGGATACATCATTCATGCGCCCCACGTTTTTCGTTTTAAATCTTAGTATTTTCATACCTAATATTTTATACTTTTTAGTGCGTTTTAAAAACGTGGTATATTAAAGAAAATTATTATTTACCTCGCTTTTCTTCCCTTTATATTGACCCCCTTCCGTCCTCTCAACCGCCCCTCAAGTTAGATTTTCTCTCTAAAATTATTTAACATTTGTAGGAACTGAAATCTGTTACTGCATATTTGTAGCAGTTTTGGTACAAAAGTTATAAATGTTATATATATTAATTCCCTCTCACCCTCCCAACGCCCTCCCACCAATGTATATTTTTATAATATTGTCACCGAACCTACATAAGTAAGTATCCAAATATCATTGAAATCGGTTAAGGAAGGTAGTTTAAGATCTATTGAACAGACAGACAGAAGGATACGAAAGCGAGCTAATAAAAACGTGGTAAAAACATGGAATGGTAACAAAAAATGCAATAAGTCTCTGTTCAGTCCTCGTTGGATTGCTCTGTATATATACAATTAATAACCATATTATGTTTATAGATGTTGCCAAGATACTTCCCCATTTCTTGAAAAGTACTCGTCAAATTCCAGTCGAGTAGCTCTTCGTCCTAATCTTGAAAAAGGTGTGAGACAGTTGCTGCTTATGCCTTCGTTTCTCCACGTGCCCTTCACCAATTGCCCATCGTGTTCACTATGAAAAGTTCCTGGTGGAGCATACAAATCTGATGAAATATCACATTTTCGTAAAAAGTTGTGTAATAATACACACACAAGTCATAGTGATTGTAGCCACATTATCCAGTTGTAGCATCATAGGCTTCTAAATACACGAAAGGCCGATACCATAATGCCAAAAGCATTTTCAACTATCCGCCTTGCTTGTAGAGACGGTAATTAAAAATTCGTTGGCTGCTTCCTTTTGGATGAAATCTTGGAAAGGGTTTCAATAGATGGTTAGTCAACAGAAAAGCATCGTCTGCTACGAGCACATAGGGCACTGAAAGCCGTCTTCCATGTAGGAGTGCATCTGTTGGTAGAGATAATTCATTTGAGACAATTTTCTGATACAGTGATGTATTTTTGTAATCCCCTCCATCGCTTACCCTGCCCTGGCGCCCCACATCTGCATATAGAAAGCAATAGTGGGCATCCACCAGGGCCATCAAAACAATATTGAACTGGAGCCTGTAATTTATAAATTCGGAGCCACTGTTAAAGGGCGACTGAATTAAGATGTGTTTACCACCTAGGGCTTCCAAGCAATCGGAAAAATTCCATAGCGCATCAAAGACTCTCGCCACGTCTAGCCATTCCTCAGGCCTTTGTTTTAACTGGAAACAAAGAAATAATAATATAATAGTCGTCAGTCATTTAAGTTCACGACCGCTTTATTCAAGTAAATGTTAATGAGTTAACACTTTTTTTTCCAGAAGGACACAAACACACCAGCTACTACGGAACATTATGATAATGAAGGTGAAGCATCAGTGGCCGAGGAGAGTAATATTATCTTTAAATTGCAGATGATGCAGCAAGTACGGGAACAGTTAAGTCTAATCGGAAAAGGAAAGTCGACAGCAGTCTGGACGCTATAACTAGAAATAGTAGAGCAGACGCTGCTATTGCATCATCATCGGAGTCGGACTCAATTTTTTGTGTGACTTGTGTACGCTTGTACAACATTTGCCTTCACTTGCCTCGAAACAACTGGCAAAGACAAAACATGTCGTGTGTACGGTCGACTGTTCGCTAATATCAAGCCAAGACCAGCATTTCTACAAATGCTCGCTGGAACGTTGGCCAAGACTTGCCATGCCGTCTGTAGCCTGCTTTAGGTAGAGTGCGATGAAAACATTTTGGCGAGCATGTTTGCTTTTTCCTTGGCTGTAGTCGCCGTGATGCCACGTTCGTCCGTCAAAGGTGGGAGAGACGTTTTTGTAAAGTTGTTACTTACTGCCTTTGCTACCGACCAGAAATTCCTGGAACCACTGGGGCATTGCAAAAGTTTATTCCTGATCCTTTGATTGCGTTTGTCCTTAGTTTCGTCGATCACACGCTTGCACTCGTTTCTCGCTTCGATAAAATAATTGCGATTTTCAGCGGTCTGATTTTGCTGCCAGTACTTATAGGCTTGCTGTTTCCTTCCTACAGCTATTTCGCATCTTTTGTCGAACCAGGGCTTTCCTTTTGATGGTGACTTGATGGAATTTGGGATGTATGCTTCCATTCCTGAGGAGATTACTTGCATGATCTCTTCGCAGCAGTCTGACGGGTCGTCAGTGGCAAAGCAGACGTCGATCCAAGGAAAATCTAGGTAGAACTGCCTTAGATCGTCCCAGTTTGCAGAATTGTAATGCCAGATTTTGCGAGGCAATGGTGGATCCTTCTGTATGAGTGGCAATTCACAAACTGTTGTAATAAGTTTGTGGTCGGAGGTACCTAATGGCGGATCAACTGTAACCTTGTACTGGTTAGGATTGGTGGTCAGAAAAAGATCCAGGAGGTCGGCGAATTCGCCCCTCTCTGAGATTCGAGTTGGTTCGTCTACAAGTTGAGTAAGCCTGCAGCTGATGGCAAATGCTTCAGCTTCTCTACCTTCGTTGTCGGTCTTGTTGTGATGTTTGAGCCAGTTGGTGTTGTGGGCATTGAAGTCTCCCAGAACGATTATTTCTGAACTGGGGTGATCGACCTGTATTGAGTCAAAAGTGGCGGCTAGTGTTGAGAAAAAGCTTTGGTAGGCTCTATCGCTCGGAGGGCGATAGAGACAACATATAAACTTGGTTAATCCCTTGGCGGTGAACTTGAGCCACATGACGTCAAGGTTGTTCGGTTCGAGTGTTTCCTCGCGGTGACATGAAAGGTCGCTTCGGACAAAAAGGCATATTCCGAACTTATATCTAAATCGGGTATGTAAGTCGTAACCAGGATACAGGTAGTTCACTGTTGTTGTTGTAGAACATACTTGTGTTTCTGTAAGGGCTAATATGTGTGGTCTATTTACTTGTAGATGTTGGTGTACCGAATTTATGTTTGTATTTAGGCCTCTTATGTTGCAGAAATCTATTCTAAATTGGTTCGGTATCTTTGCTGTATGTGAAATGCGGAATGAAGGGTTCCCAGGGCCACCCAGCGCCCGGAGATCCGAATGGCCGGGGAGTTTACTTCCGGAATATTTTGATCCTGGAAGCACCATCATGTCCATATATTCCTACTGTGGAACCCGGGACCACCAGCGCGGAAGCGGAACGTGATTTGGGAAAACCACTTAGCGCTTCCCAATTCTGGTGGGGTGGTCTTTCACCGGACGATGCGAGTAGGCTTATGCATCTACCACCTAGGGCCGCTTCCACTCGAAGCATCGGCCTCAGACTCATTCCTTTGGCGGTCCCTAGTCTGACAGGGGTAAAAATGGGGTTCGTTGGATCACTCCCCAGTGATCAGCTCCAGACTTTGTACTTTGCTGTTCTACAGCCTGGAGGAGGACGATGGGATTTGATGGGCCACATCCCGTGGCAACTCGGAATGGTGGGGGCGTCACTCCCCGTAATCAAACTGCTCTCACCAGTTTGACGTTCCTGCCAGCCAATACAATGCAGCCCCTC
>MU182325.1:330188-341134 GCA_016904865.1 Pissodes strobi
TTATTATTATTATTATTATTATTATTATTATTATTATTATTATTATTTTTATTATATAATTGGTGAAAATAATAACGCTAATTAAAAACCAAAAAGTAAGTTTTACAGGGCGCTGCAAGCAATTCAAAAGCTATCAGTTGTTTTTTCCAAAGCCAACAAGAGTACTAGAGGGTTATAAATAATTTCGTCATACATTTGATTAAAAATACCGCAAACGAAAATGTTGTTTCTGGCCAGCTTTTATTGAAATTCGTCGTGTGCCCGGCGTGAGTCCGCCAACCGTTACCAAGCAACGAAGCAAAAACTAAGATTCCTTTCTAGCTTCCGCTGAATACGCACATCAAAGCTGCCGCGGTTGAGTGGTTCTTCTTATCATATAGTTATTGTTCAATGCCCATACTTACTACAAATCCCGAATTAAGTTCAAATCAATCATCAAAATAATTTTTCTCTTCCTACTAATAAAAAACTAACCCAAACAGATGCAGTGGTAGTTAAGAAATAGCGCCGCAAGAAGAGATTACCCTCCTGTACTCATTCGCATTACGAAGAAAGGCTTTTTACAATTTTTTGGAAAAGAAGAAATTAAGGTTATCGAATTTTTTAAAACTCCCTCTATAGAATAGTTGCAGAAACAGTATAGTATGGTACTCGCATGTAATGGTTATTACTCAATGAATGAATAAATCATATCCATCTTTACAAGCTCGTTCGATATTATGCTATTATTTGGGAATAAAGCTACATTCCATAGCATGTGGTGAATAGGCACATAGAGGCGAAAACGGAAAAATAAATATGAATTAAATATTTGTAATTTTACGGAATATAAACTTATTGTAATCTAGTTAGCAGCAGCATGAGATTTACTACATGCAGTTATCAGAAATTATATTATGCGTAGTTATGGCCAGCTGTCATTTTGTTGTGAAATATCTTAACCTCCAAAGTGTTGGTTGATTCAAGCAGATAGTGGTGTATATCGGATTGTTGAATATAAAGGTTAACGTTGTTATATGTGCCGTAATATAGCTGTGTTTGTGTTTGGTAAGTACTACACCATTTTGAAAGATAAAATTAATGATGTCTTTTAATTGTTGATTTTTCTTGTTAGCTAAGACCCATATTTTAACTAAATTTCAGTAAACGGCGACAGTACGAATAACTCATCTGCAAACTTTTTATGTTCTGTATATATTAATGTACTGTATGTATATATTAAATATATTTTTTAAAATGCACTCCATTTCTAAAACGCATGCTTCTGTTCATTATGAACGTGGTAGAAAGGCAGTTTTGGATGTAAAAAGGGACGGTAGTCCCTAAATTGGGAATGTCAAGGTCCGCTGTTCACACCATCAAAGATTATTACCTACGTTTTTGGAAAAAAAATCTTATTGAATCTCTAGAAAACTGCTCTGATTGAGATAATCCATGCACTTAGTGTTTTTGATATTTGTGGTTTTGTAAAATATCATTTAGAATGAGAGGGCAAACACATTCTAACATTTAAAACAATCTTTCTGGGCCAGATTGGGTATTTGGCTTTATCAAAAGGCACAAAATCAGCTCCCACAAAGGGCGTGTCAGAGCATTAAAACAAGAAGAACGTCAGTCCTGAAATAACAAGCGCCTATTTTGAAAAACTTAACGCCACTCTGAAAAATATTTCCTTTCACTGCCACCATTATGAACCAAAGTAAATCCGGGTAACAGTGTTTGCTGCAACTGCAAGGGGAACTCCATCCACATTATGTCATTCACAACACCGTATATCTATGAACTTTGAATTGAAGGTGGTCCTAAACGTACAAGGTATAATAGAAGCAAGTCAGGATGGATTGACAGGCATTGGTTCCTTGACTGGATTTAAAAGATTGTTGTACCATATGTCAGAGGTTTTGAAGGAAGGAAAGTCCTAACTGGACACTCGTATGTGTATCCGGCTGTAGTTAAGACATGTGTGGCAAATGAGACTCCATTCTCATTTTTGCCGGCTAAATCAACCCATTTATCGCATTAATTCGCTGTTACCGTTTTTAGGTCGCTAAAGACGCATTAGAGAGCGGTTTGAGGAAAATCAAGGTAAACGCAAGGACTATCAACTGGTCAGCTGATCAAAGGTGCTTTCCTGGCCTCTTAAAGCAAGCGTTAAACAGAATGAAGGAAGGGGATCATCTTAAGATGGTAATATCATCATGTTTTGATAAATCAGGTTTGTTTCCCTTAAGAAACAGGGCTCTTAAGAGCTTTCCAGAAATCAGAAAAATCCACTAATTGACAGTCTCACCATACTTAGATCACGAAAGATGCAGTGGATGGAACTTTAGGAAAATTAAGATCAAATCAACGAATACTAACCGGTCCATTTGATAAAAAGTGTTTCGCTGGTCTCTTAAAGCAGACCTTAAACAGAATAAAGGACGAGGATCACCAGGTATTGATAAATCAGGTTCGTTTCGCTTAAAGGGTTCTTGAAAGTTTACCTGTTTTTGAACCGCCACAAATCAGAAAAATCTAGAAATTCAATTAAATTATAGTCCCACTACATTTTTGCAAGAAATGCACTATGGAAATGAAGATTTATATCCGCAAAAAGGCAGAAAGAATCGAGTCATAGCTCCACCAGGCCGAAGCTTTGACCGACGACTTTGAATCTCACGATGAAGACGGTGGTAACGCTCATGAACTTCCGGTTGGTATTGCAGAAGGATCGAACTAAGGGGAAAGAGGTTAATTCAGTGAGGTGTGTGAATGAGAAAAAATAGGCAGCCGCGAAGAAATTAAAACAAACAAGGAGGTAGACAAAGAGGAAAAGAAAATTGACGAGCTTAAAGGTGATTGGGTTAGTGTGATATTTGAGTAATATTATCGAATCGGGAAAATTTCTTTATGGAAATGTGAGAGAATATAGAAGACAAATTCCTTGGAACTTTTCTTCGGTAAATCGCAAAGATGTCTTGCATATATATATATTCCCAAATATACCAGATGAATAAGTTGTTAAAGTAGTTCAAGGGGAAGACATGCATTCAAGAAATAATTCCAAATGTGTTATACCGTAATTTCGTTCAAGTAGTCTTATGTGATTTTCGAAGCGTCTTATGTTCAAGTTAGCTCCCTACGTTTTGAATATAAATATACGCAACAAAATGTAAATAATAAAGTCATATTAGCAGCATGTAAATACGTACCTGAAAAGTGTTCCTATTCACCTCATTTTACGGTACCTCAGTGGCGGCTCGCTTAATACACGAAATGAATCAATGATTCACCCTAGATTTTCCAACTTATACTATTTTTCAATTACAATCACAAAAACATAGTACATAATTATACATAAAATTATAAAATGTTCAGTTGTTCAGTCGCTATTAATAAATATAAAATCAGAATAATTATTGTATATCGGTATATTGCTCAACACGCGGCAACATTGTCAAAACGCGCGAAGTATGTTTCCATTCCATGTCGAATCGCCATTCGCCTTGATTGAATCAACTCCCGTTGCGGTTTATAACGATTCAGTTGTTTACGGTGGTTGCCATGGCAACGCCCCATATTGTCTGCATAATACAGATAAGCGCTTATGGGAATGACACCACCTCGAAAGCAAGATTCATTTCCGAATTGGGATATCGGGTGTTTTTAATTCGTGTTTAACAGTGGTTGCGACGTTGTATTTGCGTATAGGTGCGTGCAATACTTTTCAAATGTCTGTTTGTTGTTGGTTTTCGGTTCGGTTTTCGATAATAGAACTAAATTCTAAATTTTCCCGTTTATGATCCGGTGTGTTTTTTTTTCCTCTTAAAATCTGTTTTCTAGGTAAAATTATGTAAAATAAAATTTGTTACTAGGTACTTTCGCTGGAGCCGGGGGGAGGACGTGGTCATCAAATTTGATCCACCGGTTCTTATTGTCACGAGCCGCCACTACGGTGACCATATTACAGGCGAATAGTTTTACGTCCACATAACTACAAAAATTATATACGATCATTTCAAAAATAACATATAAACAGTAGTAGTACAAACGACTCTATTTTTCCATCGAAAATAATATTCCGTCCAAATTGTAGTCTCGTCGATTTTGTTCCCACACAAATCATTCAATCCATTTTTTTCGCCCAAATAACGTAAACCCGCTATGATCCATTAAAGACCATGAATTTTCGGTTTTCTCCCAAATCATATCACCCATTTTTTCCGCCCAAATGATGAAAACTCACGATGATGTGCTTAATGTGTTAGGTGTTGCTGATCCATTCAAGACTATAGGTGTTTGGGATTTTAACGAATACTTGTTTGTAATATTTTTATTTTATATTGAGTTTTAAATCTTGTTACCACATAGGTAGTGTTGTAATGTGTGTTCTCGGCAATAATGATTTTTACAACTCTACATTTAGGTTTCATTCTAATACAATTTTGGGTTGTAAAATAGGCAATAAACATATTTCAAGACCAAGCCTAAATGATTTGGGTTATCACTTTATCGCACTAATCGCGCTCCCTTTTTAAATGTAGAAGTGACTTATTGAGTGCTGTTGAGAAGCTAATTTCAGCCAAGCTCTTCAATGCTCGCTTTAATGCCTGACATCATTGCGGAACTGATTATTCATTTTATTTATTTATGAGTATTTTCTACTGCCAAATTTTTTTTTATCAGAACCAACTTAGTTCGAAACATGTGTACACCACGGCAGAATCTAAGCTAATATGTGAGGTTCCTCGACATGGAGCAATCGCTTCAGTAAGAAAAAATGATAAGGAACTAAAAATTTATTTTTATTGCACTAAAGCAATAATTATTTAACTAGTTATATTATGATGATAATCCTGGCTTTTCACAGGTTTTAGCCATATATTAAATGCATCTTTATTACCTGCAACCATGTAATTAAATTAAACGTTTCTTGTACATCCATCAAAATTTATTTGCAAAACAAGCCTGAATATTTCAAAAATAAAAAAATAATAAAAAATCAGGCACATAAAGTTTGTGGCGTACAAATTGTGATTAATTATAAATAGAATAAATAAGTTATTAAATCTAAAGTTTGTTTAAGGCATGTGGAAAAAAACCTTATTTGGTCGTAAAATATAGATACATGGCGATTCAACTGGAATAAAGCAATGTCCGATTAAATGAAGGACATTGCAGAAAAGTATTACATCTAGTCGGAAGTTTCATCACTCAGTTCGATTACCTGCAGAAGAAAAATATTGTTAATACAAATGGTAATTGTTGGTCAACTTATTCAACATAATATAGGCTAAATTTAAATATAATATGTTTAATTTAAAATGTCATGCTTTGTTTGGTAATTTGCCTGCAAGTTTTTAATGATCCAAAAAGATGGTTTTATCACCCTTAATGCTAAAAAGTTAATACTAAATGAGTTCAATGTCTACACGAATAACATTAAAATTATGGTAGCCGCCATAGCTTACAATACATATTACTAATCTGTGGTACAGTAAAGTTATAAAGTATCATACATTATTCCCAAAAAAATTTGGACATAGATACAAATCGGCATTCGGCAGCCTGACAATAAATAAACGCTTTATTTTTTAAAGAGGATACAGGTTTTCTGTTATTACAATTATCATCTTAAATAATATTTCGAGATTTGGTCTTGAGGTAATTTAAATATCATTTCATTAAACCTGATACATTCAGTTTTTGGGACACCCCATATATATAAAGAAAGAAACAGAGAAAAACAAGTCACAAATTGAAATCTTGTTTTGTAAGGTTTTTTTCGAAGGGATCCAAAAACGTATCGTTCGAGAGCGGAGACATAGAATCAAAGACCAGCGCAGTGTACAGTTTATTTTGGTGAATTGTTTTGCGTGTATGCTACAACATGTCATTACAGGTCGGTAAAACGAAATTTGTAACATTGTTATTAAAATAATTTGCATAAGTATTTCTTTTATTCTCATGGATAATTTATATTTGATGGCATAACCTGTGTACATATTTAATGAAATCATACTGCTTTAAAAGAAAACAGAAAATGCATTATTTGATGTCCTTTCGTGCTAGGATTTTAATTTTAGTTTGACTGAGAGTGTACGCAAGGGCCTTGATGAATCTATACTAACCATTTTCTACCCTGACGGGAGAATATCCTAGTTATAAATGTAATGATCATTCTAGAGATATTGGCACAAATTGCACCTAAATGGCAGGGTAGCCTCCGTATTCCAGGACCTCAGTACCCGCCAGCGGCGTCTGGCTAACTAACAACAACCCCTTAGTTACAAGTATGGAACTACGAATTGTGGTAAGGGAGGTAGTAATTTAATTTTTATTAAACTAATAAATGTTATACAGCATAATTAGGTTTAGGAATCTAGATCGAGGGTTGCCCTGCCGTATTCTTTCCCCTCGCGAATTCCATGCTGAGTCTGGCACGTTTTTCTCTAATAATTTGGTACGTTTTCTCTCATAAATTAGGTGTATTAGGAATCTGTGTTTTAATTTACATGACGCACCTTTCCCTCAAGTTTCCCTAATTGTGTTTCGTCGAGGCGCATTCGGAGTAAGGAAAGTTGTGCAAGATATAATAATAACACAACGTAGGAATTGGTTTTTTTTCAATCTATTTTGACGGTCATTGGCAAAATAAAGACAAAGCACAACTTTACTTATCTCGTTCAACTGTGTTGAACAGGCCAGGGTTGGTTACACTACAGTCTCTATAAACGATTTTTGGTAAATCAAACCCAAGGTGATAGATATTTTCATAATAATTAATCCGAAATATACGTTTATTCTTTAAGTGTCCTAACAGCGCTGCCGGCCGAATGCTGTAATATTTTACTGGAAATTCAAAATTGTAAATTTTTGAGTTTTAGTTTTATTTGGCGTCAATGCATAATAGTTTCGTTTGGGTACTGGACCGGTATCAACTGTGAAGATATATATACGTAGTTTATACAAAGTGTAATTTTTTCGAAAAGATAAGCTAGGGGTTCCTGAATATAAAATATCTATGTTGGGTAATTTTCCACATAACTAAGTAGCAGCAAGCAGTCCCATTTTATACCTCAGGAAGAACTCAACGATTTAATTCGTAATTCGGATCTTCTCAAAATAAAGGTGCAGCTTCTTGAATCTCGTCTACAGCACTGGAATTTCGACCAGATCAGGTGAACACTTCTGCATATCGGAAAAGGAAGTCTAAACTGGTAGTATTTTTTGTAATTAAAAATGACTTGTCTACTGTGACGATATTCCAGGTTCTGCTGTTCATAAAACAAGAGCTTTAGAAAATTTTGTTAAAGCCCCTAACAAAGGAGGAAATTTTCTTCTTTGTTTGAAGATAAATTATCGCGTATAAGTGAAGCACAGCTTATAGAAGGTATGTTCGTTGGTTCGCAAATACGAGAACTTTTCAGACAAAAATTCTGAAACTGCACTTACGGAAAAAGAGAATAGGGCGTGGACTGCCTGCAGAAATGTATATACCAACTTTGTAGGAAGTAATAAATCGGATAATTATACAGAACTAGTCGAAAAACTTTCCCGATCTTGCGGGGAATTAGATTGCAACATGTCACTTAAGCTGCATTTGGTTCACTCTAATTTGGGATTATTTCCTCAAAACTTAGTTCTAGATGAATACGGAGAAAGATTTCACCAGCAAATTCCTCAAATGGAAAAGCTAACCCAAACTAACCCCACATATTGGCCGATTACTGTTAGACCCTCAAGCCAATACCTTTGAATGCCAATACAGACAACAAATTAATTTCTTTAACTTTGTTCTCTTCTTTAAGTCCAAAATAAAGTGCAATATTATCTAAAAAAATTGATTCTATTGGCCCATTTTCTATTACTAGATTTACTTAAGTAGCTGTATTTATATGTGATATATTATATTCTTAGATTCTCGTCTTTGTCAACGGAAGGAGATTTGTTCCTCGACGTGTCAAGTATTTCAATTTTTTTCAGCTTTTCAGCCTCACTAGGATCACTTAGTTAGCACTGCAATTTACACCCTGGAACCAGGACCCGACAGGCCCTACATTGACAATTTCAATAAAACTCTGGTAGAGAAAAAGGTAAAAAAAATCATCTAACAAACATGAGTCAACGATATAAAAAATATATACAACAAAGTTCTCTGTTTAGGTTAGTATACCTATAATTGCAAATTTTGATTGGTATGGGTTAGTTGAGTTTAGTTTAGGTTACCTATGGGTTAGTTTTGGTTTAGCGCAGGGCATAACAAGAATGTGTGATTAACACTTTCAGAAGCAACGCTGGAAGGAGACAAGACGTAAACCAGTTTACTGATGGACGGATGAAGTGGCGGAAAAGAGGACATCATGTGATAGTATAAGGAGAATGTTAACAGTTAACAAGGGCTCGAGGACGACGAAGATCTGAAGAGAAACGAAATGTATTGAAAGAAGAACTAAAGGAGGCTAGGAAAGGATTGAAAAATATAATAAAGAAGATGAAATGGGAAAAATTGGAAGCAATTGTGTCCGGAGCTAGAGAACAACGTTTAGAGAAAGGCATATCAGATTGCTACGAAACGAATGAGATGTATTCTATTTGTTCTTTTACCGTTTCGTGTCTACTTTTCTTTTTAATCCATAAAGCAATATGATTATAGTGTATGACAGTCGACCATATTCTTCCCCAAAAAGCTTATGTTAATTGTGTAGACAAAAGAGAGTGACTGGATAACCTATACGTTTCCTTTCACTTTGACTAAAAATAGAGGTAATCTGACCAAAAAATTATAAGGCATTTCTAGAAATTAAACGAACCCATTAAAAATTTGTATAATATTCAAATAATGTTGGCATAGGCAATATAAAAGTATAACACTATTACATTTAATAAACAAAAACAATTTTAAAAACCTTCTCACCTCATCTAAATCGATATCATTAAACAAGTCGGTCAACTTGGCCACATCTTCCAGGTACTTCGAACTGTTAAAAACTTTAAGTAAAAACTCAATCCCGTTCTTCTGATATTCATCTAAGATCAGTTGAGAGCATGCAACACATTGATCGTATTTCAGTGTGGCTGGTAAAATTTGATTAAATGACGATAAAAATCCCCTTATTGAATGAGGCACAAGACCCAAAACGCACTGGTGTTCCTCTTCCGGTTTTAGTTCATCAGATATAGTTGTTTTGTAGAATGCTGGAGCATTTGGTCTAAAAGTAAATGCAAATTGAATTGAGTAAATATATACGTCCATTAAATTTGTGTTCAAATATATTAATACGATAGGTATAAATATACTCCACTTTAATCTGGATTTATTACTTTTTGGAACAAGGTAATATATAAAAGCAAAATCAGATCTCGTAGACTAGTGGGTCAGACAGTATCTCTAACCGCTGCGCTGTTAGCTAGATGTTCTTTTTCTTCATGATTTGGACTGTGATTCCTTTCAGTGAGTTATTTTCAGTAGGGAGAGTAAATAGGAGAGGAATATGAGGAGCTGTCTGATGTAGTCTCTAGGTATCTTAACGACACATACGCTATGTGTCGTTAAGATTAGAAAAAGTGTGGGATGTTATTTAAGGTATTGTTTAAGGGGCCAACCTTATCGTAATAGCTTGCTATTATTCTAGATTTGAAAGCTTCAAATGATTCTAAGCTGGCATCTCTATGCAGAACAGAACACCTTACAAAGCGGGAGGCATTCAAAATATTTTTGATAATTTTCTTTTGAACAGTTTGGTACTTATGACAGATGGCCAAAGCCGGGCTGGTGTAGGCCTTCACTGATTTGATGAAGATTTCCTACAACATGATTTTGACTTTGGGTTTTATTCTGCTTTTGAAGTTGAGATGGAGGTAAAATGCAGTAGTCGCCCGTAGGCGTTGGTTATTGATAAGCTTGTGTTTATTGCCCAGTTTAAGAGCTTATCTAGGGTAAAAAATAGATAATTAATGTCTCTTAACCGGAAAATGTTAGTTTTTTATAGCCTGAGGTTGGTTCCCGTGATTGTAAGATGGGATTTGGAAAATAAGATGGCTGGAGATTTTTGAAAGTTGCGTTTGACTTTCAGTTTTCTAACCACTTATCTCTTAATCCGGGAGACTATAATACTGGTTTTTTTTTTTGAGGATGAGGGGTAGCGATATCGTCAGCGAAAATGTAGATATTAGTAGGTTTGAAGGTCCTAGGCAAATACGTTGTAGGTGAGGAGGGCTTAACGGGCCTTGGAAGACACCAGCTCTGATTGGAAAGAAGGTGGAGAGAGAATTGCCAATCGAAGCTGTGAAGGATCTGTTTTAAAAGTAGGTGTGGATTATTTTTATTAGGGCTTTGGGAAAGCCCACCTTGATCATTTTAATGATAAGGACGTTCTTGTATACTGTATCACATAATGCGCTGATTTAATCGAATTAGCCTTTACTTGATGGAGATCCATAACTAAGAACCACTTAAATAAGTAAACCACTTAAAAATTTCCACTAACTTTATTTAAACATGACACGTCTTTCGACGGTAACGTCTTTATCAAATGTGAATAGATACACTAAAATTTGCTAAAATTATATAGTTCAGCTGTTGCAGGTAAATTACAAAAAATACTCTTGACCCAGGCGCCTTATGAATACCAAAGGAAACAAGTTAACAATTTCTAGGAAAGGTTTAATAACGGAGAAAACCCAAAATCAGTTTGTTCGTTAATATATTCAATTTTTTATATTTATTGATTTCCATAATTTCTAACAGATTTAATTTTTTACCTTTATTTTCAATATGTAAAACATTGAAATCATTATTGAAAATGTGGTTTTCATTAATTAAATGACAAGCATAGTTAGAAGTATCCTTGCCATTAATGAAACAAGACTGGTGTTCTTTAATTCTCTTTTCAAAAGGTCTACCAGTTTGACCAAATATACTTTGGAACACGAACCACAATTTAATTTATAGACACCATTTT
>MU182325.1:356134-394680 GCA_016904865.1 Pissodes strobi
TTAGATAAAGTATCAACACTTTTCATGGTCTCATCTAACATACTTTCGCCCACACTGTGTCCAGGCATTGGTATATTTACCTGGATACCTCTCGATTTCTAGAATAAAATGGACATAACAATAATTTTGAAAGATTCTAAGTAGCTTAAATACTCACTGTAAATCATTGCCAAATAATGAAAAAATGTTAAGTAATTTTCATGTCTTTAGAATGGTAGACTTGAAAATTATATAGGCTTTGACCTATCACCTATCCCAGATAAACAATTTTTAAATAAGGACTCCCATTCGAATAGGCTAAAAATAGCATTTTAACCAAAAATTGACGGTGTAAAAATTCTCCAATTTCCTCTGCTATGTCAGTAGGGTTTACAACAAAATCCGAAAACAAGGCCTTCAAACTTCGACATCAAAATGGGAGCTAGCGCCCTGTTCCTGTCGCACGTAAAAGTATTTAACAGAGTAGCTTAAAATAAAAGTAACGCATAAATCGTGGCCATGTACTCTGGCAAAGATACGGAGGATGCCAAAATAACAACATAAGCTTATTTATTTTCACTTCCTTATAATATACATAACAGGTTTTTCCTCGAAACATAAGCATTTGCAGTCTGTAATAGGGTGTGTTTAAGAAAAAAAATTCCTTGCTTTTATCAGAGCTTTCCAAAAATGAACTTTGGATAAAAAATCAACCTTGTTGAGTACCTAAAGTTTTTCCTGGAAATGGTCTGGTTCATACTTTTATGGATATCCATACTACACAAGAAGAAACAAATATAATATTACAAGAGCAGGGGAGTGTCTCCATTAGGCATATGAAATTTACTTAACATTAAACTGAACTTTGCCTCCTAAGATTCATATATATGGCATATTATACGTCTCGGTACAGGAGCAAAACCAAGAGTCGAATTATTTCAACTATAATCCGTGTCTCATAGGCTATTGATTATGTCATATAGAAGGAACTAAGACGTTCACGGGTTTTTATTGCTGGAATCGATCAGTGGGTCATAAATGAAGAAAAAACCGCGGAGTGTTATTAAATTAGAGGGTGGAAATTGAAGATAGGGGTGAAAAGCCACCCCTTTTGGTTTTTTCAATATATGTCGTAAACAAACCAAAATTTCGATATATCTCATATGAAACTTTTTGTAGAGAATCAAATTTCCCATCGGAGTAGCATTTTTGAATATTAAAAAAAAAACTTGATGCCGAAACACTCGAAACAAACTTGAAAAAAAAAAACAAAAATTTAGATTTTTTTATTTTTTTTTGCTTTTCCGCCTGTACCTTTTTTTGGGCTTAGATAGGTATAGGGATTGCTTCAGATAAAAAAAAAATAGATTAAATTTCCCTTAAAAAGGTGGGCGAAACAATTTTTTTTCATATAAATTGACCGAGATATGGCCATTTGAACCTTGCTGTTTTTTTTTAGCATTTCATCCCTCTTGTACGAATATTGTTTTTGTTCTCATTTTATTGAAAAAATTACTGTTTTACACAACTAAAAAAAACGTTGTTCTCTAACCCTAGTTTAGAGACAATGTATTCTTGACTAAATCTCTATTAGAATTCGTTCATTCTAACATACTGTATCACCTAGGCAAAGCCAGCCAGATCAAACATCTAAATATCGAACACAGCAAATTGGTCCAGGAGTTCAAATTAGAGATGACTTAAAACCACTAACAAAACCAGACAACTTTCTATCAAACGAAAGCAACAAAAAGAACTCCATTGCATATTTGATTGAAAAATTGAAGGGAGTATACATTGATGCAGTCCAAGCAGATGAGGACGCAGATTTTCTTATTATCGAATGCGCAAAAGAGAAAGCATCAATGTTAAAAAATGCTGTTACTGTTGGACAAGATGTGGACCTTCTCATTATTTTATCTCAGTTGCAAAATGATAATGTATATTTTTGGAAACCACACATCGGTAAAGTAGCGTCAAAACACGTGATGCTATCAAACAGCATGGCTTGAGGACATATCGTCAAATGCAGCAGTGGAAAGGAAATATCTTGGACCCTCTGAGTTCGGGTTGGAAAAGGTCCAAGTACGGGTTAATTGCGATTCGCACAACGGCACCTCCAGCGCCAGAGATTTATCTGAAAAAAGTTGCTTGTGGTTGCACTATAGGATGCCATGGTAACTGTAGTTGCAGAAAAATAAATATTACTTGCATGGGGGATTAATTGTGACAATATACAAGAAACTGATATTGCAGAAGACGGCATTACTAAAGACATAGATGATGATATCGATATGCCGTTTAACAATATTGTTGAAATGTAGTAGCACCATTGTTCCAAACATTAATTTGTGGTACTTGTCATGTATTACTAAATAATAAATGTAAAAAAACTTTTTAATTGAGTAAAACAATAATTTTTTCAATAAAATGCGAACAAAAACAATATTCGTACAAGAGGGATGAAATGCCAAAAAAAACAGCAAAGTTCAAATAGCCATATCTCGGTCAATTTTCATGCAAAAAAATTGTTGCACCCACCATTTTAAAAGAAAATTTAATCTACTTTTTTTTTATCTGAAGCAATCCCTATGCCTATCTAAGCCCAAAAAAAAGATACAGGCGAAAAAGCAAAAAAAATCAAAAAATCTAAATTTTCGCTTTTTTTTCAAGTTTGTTTCGACTGTTTCGGCATCAAAATTTTTTTATAATATTCAAAAAATACTATTCCGATGGGAAATTTGATTCTCTACAAAAAGTTTCATATGAGATATATCGAAGTTTTCGTTTGTTTACGACATATATTGAAAAAACCAAAAGGGGTGGTTTTTCGCTCCTATCTTCAATTTCCACCCTCTAATTTAATAGCACTCCGCGGTTTTTTCTTCATTTATAACCCATTGATCGATTCCTGTAAAAAAAACCCGTGAACGTCTTAGTTCCTTATTGCCCTGTTTTTTAAGACATAATCAATAGCCTATCAAGGCTCTTTTCACCCTTACATCAGAGACAAGAGAGAGATTGGCCCTGTCAATTTATCCAGGGTTTTTATCTCTTTTTGTTTCACGTAACTTTCTATACTTAATTCCTTGTCATGCATTTGGGCAGGCGAACGTAGGTGGTGCAATCATCGCTTTCCTCGTGGTTGCTAAGTTGCTTCCAGGTTCTGTATATAAAATTTCATGTTCTTTTTTGACTCATGCTTGATTAAGAAACAAAAAATATACCATGAATCAAAAATTTTCAATGTGACAACGCTGCACCAGAATGGTGACGCCCGCCGATGATAAGCCAGGTTTCGTATTTTTGTAATCGCCGCTTTGTTTGGTTTTTTGCTGTTTACGTAAAGTATTAACTTTTATTTGTGATTAGAGTGAATATTATTTAATTTGTGCTTTTAACAGACAATTTAAGATAATAGTGAAATGGATTGTGTTGAAGTGTGAATCTTATATTACTTGCATTTGTCATTCAGTTGAACTTATGCCACTTTCCATTGTATTTGCTTTCGGTTGTTAAGGAAAGTTTACCCAGAAATAATAATCGAAATTAGCGTTAGTGCTATTTAATTAAATTTCTGTCAAATCCACTTAATCAATAATTCAATGCATTTACAACTAATAATGATAATAAATATTTATGTTTATATTAAATTTAAAAATTTAATTATTATCTGTAAAAAGATATATATCAAAACCGAATAAATGACAATTTTGAGCTATATTGGAGTATTTATTTAATTGAACCTCCAAATTTTTAAGAAATAAACAAAAAAAGAAAAGATACTTAATTTGAATTTGGCGGGCAAATGACAGCGTCCGTCTCGTGCGCCATCTGCGTTCACCTGCCCTGAAGACAGACAAAGAAGGCCAGGCAGCTTTCTCTCTGTCGGATGATTTATTAACAATGAGTTACGCATCTCTCCCTTGTCTCTGATATACACCTTCCAAAGTAGTGCATAATAAAATATGGCATATTTTTCGGAAACATATACAAGCATACAAAAAAGAACTATGCAAACATACAAAGTTTCTCTAAAGGTAAATTGTGCAAAATAGCTATTTGAATATCTGGTCCAAGAATATGCAACTGCCTCATATCTATGGTTTTCACCTTTTAAAATATATTTTAAAATAATCTATATTTTTTACTATTAGATCAATAAATACTCACAATCCCAGGAAAAATCTCTTTCAAGCGTTCAGCTGCCGCCTCCGATTTTGGTCTCATTTTCACAGAATCTTCATATGTAAAAAGACTTTGTCTAACCGGATTTGAAAACGATACTGTAGAATTATCAACAAATGTTATATCTCGCACTCCCCATGCCTGAAACATTATTTTATATCGTACGTGGAAAATAAGATACATTAGAGACGACAAACCAAAAGGCATCTTGCTACCGAGCAGCCTAGAGTACCAGATCCTAATAGCAAGCATTTTGATTCTTTTACTTTTTCTAAGTCAATCTCAGGGACTACCCGCCATTTCATCAATTTTAAATTTAGGTCCACAGAGTTCTCTGCTAATCTAAAAAATCAATAATCAAATACGATACATTGGCTGTTGCCAATGTTACTACCGAATCAAGATGCACAGTTTGATGAAATTCAGAAAAAGAAGAAATATGAAGTGTTTCAGTTTTTTGAGAAATAATAACCGAGCCATTTAGTCTGTATATATGGAGAGATAAAATTGGTTGACTGGCTACACTGCTGCTTTAGTTATCTAAAAATCTAATAATCGTAATATAGTTGTGCCTGATTTAAATCAAATTCGGAATTATAATTGAGGACTTGATGAAACAGAAAAACGGTTCAGTATAAGTATGTCGTATCAAATTGTTTTAACTAATTTATACCACTGCAGCACATATTTTATCACCTGACTGAGTTGACTCACTTACATTTGAGGATCCAGAGTATTTTTCATGTTCGCCATTCGTGGTCCCATTTTTTCCCTTTCATTTTTTTCCCAGGCAACCCAGGTTTTCAAACTTTCTTCGGCAATTGTAGGCAGTTTTAAAGTATAAATAACCGAGTTGTCTATACTAATTCGTGAGCCATCTCTTGTGCATTGCAGACTAATAAACTTTTGATTTGTACCTTGTAAAAATGGGCTGAAATACAGTTCTTATAAATATCATGTAGCATAACAGTCATTACCTAGAATATTATTTGTAAAAGATATATACATGAAGCACGTACATAAAAGAGAAAAACACTAGTCGAGAAAACTTCGCCAGCCTCAGAAAATCATTGTTGTCTTTAACGTCTTCGTTCATAACGACAAATTGATGTATTTATACAAAAAGATCTTGGACATAAATCTATAAACTACCTGGATTCTTTAAATAAAACTAGGCTTGTTAAATACCCAAAAAGATATAGGATACTTTTAATCATCCCATATCCAATTGCCTCCAGACGAGTTCCTTGGTATTTCTCCTCATAACAATAAGCGCGTAATGTTCTTATTTATGCGAATTATCTTTCTCATTTTGTTGTTTTAAAAATATTTACAGCTGAAATGTTGAAAATTTGACCAAACAGTTGTTTTAAATGTCGACGAAAATATCTTCTCCTAACCCAAACTAACTCACGTAAAGTGCGTCACGCTCTCTTTCACCTTAAGAAATTTTATTAAAACACTTACTTTTTCAACTTGCAATTAGTAAAAAATAATAATAAAATACGTATTGCAATAGATTGATTGGATATTTCAAAGGCATTCCACAAAGTTTGGCATGACGCACTACTCAACAAACTACCATCCTACCAGATCTGGAGATAGTTTGAACTTGGGGCGACAAAAATTTGGTCAAGTTCAATGCAGCAAAAACCCAAGCAGCCAAGTTTCCCAAGGAAACCAATACGCAGGCCCTGACATTATGACAGAATGAGCCATTCCGTCATCCTCGTCAATCGAACTGCTGGATGTCGGTCAATAACAATATGTTCTGGCATTACCACGTTGCTAACATCGGAAAATCAATCGCAGAAGCTTGAAGCGCTATTTCGCACCAAAAAACTGTATACACCGCAGCAGCTGCTCTTACTTTACAAAGCGCAGATAAGAACGTACCTAGAATACTGCTCACACATCTGGGGTGCCGCTCCAAAGCACACCCTAAAATTGCTGGATTCGATTCAGAAGAGAGCTGTGCGTCTGGTCGACAGCCCAGTGTTGACCCAGGATCTGGATAGTCTGGAATACCGCAGACATGTGGCCGAGATATCCCAGTTTTACAGATATTTTCTCGGCAGATGTTCCCAGGATTAGGCCCGCCTCATCCCGCCCCCAGCAATGCCTGTCAGACAGTCAGGACGGACGGTAAGATTACACCCATTCGTTGTACAACTAAAAACACCTAGAACATCACATTACAAGGAATCCTTCTCCGCATCGCTGTGGAACACACTCCCAGGACATCTGTTTCCCCCAAATTACAACCTACAGCTATTCAAGAACCGTTTCAATCAACATCTTCGCATACACACCGCTCATCGCCATATGATCTCTCTTTAGTGTTCTATATAACCTCTAAGCTTTGTGACTGCCCAAACAACATGGAGAGCCTCTCGTTCCATTTTATGGTAATTCTGCTCAGCTGCAGTTAATAATCTCGAAGCATATTTAATAGGACGTTCATCGGGACCCTCCCCCTGGAGTAGACAAGCTCCAAGAGCATAACTGCTTGCATCCGTGCGCAGGGTATACGGCAAACGTGAATCTGCCTGTCTGAGTATCGAAGCAGTGGTTAGTAAAAGTTTTAAGTAGTTAAAAGATACATCTTGTTTTCCCCATTACGATCTGGCATTTTTCTTGGTAAAAGATGATAAGGGCTTTGATGTTTCGTCGAATTATCAATGAAACGCCTCAACCAGAACCAGGTCGGTAGAAAACTGAGAAGTGCTTTCACATTTTTCGGCGCAGACATATTTATTATGGCTGCCACCTTTGAATCATACGATTTTATGCCCTCTGGAGTTATAATGTGTCCAAGGGATTGAACAGAGTTGCAACAAAAATCGCATTTTTTTCCAATTCATCTTCAATTTAAAGAGATTTAACCTTGCAAGAACCTTCTGAAGATTAATAACGTGGTTTTCAGAATGTTAAGAGATAATAATCAGATCATCGAGGTAAGCCACAATAAAAACATCCGGTAACCCTAAGCGAAATCTGTCCATTCGCCATTGAAATGTAGATGGTGCGGTGGATAAACCAAAACGCATTCGAGTATATCTAAACGTATCAAAACGCGCTACGAATATGGTTTTGTCTCTATCAACAGGTTTTACACTAGGTTTATGGTATCCGCTTTTCCTTGGAAGTGGGTAGCTCACAGCTCTGGTAATGGCATTCAGTTTACGGTAGTCTATTGCTAAACGAACACCTCCATTCTTTTTGGGCACCAGCACCACTGAGGCAGCATATGGTAAATCATGCTCTTCAAATGTACCATCTTCTGGCAATTTGTCCAACTCTTTTCGTAGTTGACTCTTCTTTGATCTGGACATGTGATATGGGGGAACAGCCACGGGATTATCATCAAGAAAGTACAATAAAAACTTAGCGTAAGGCATAGGCTCATTGCTAGACTGAAAATAATCTGTATTGTCACTCAATGATTCTTTTAGGTTAGTTTGGGTTATCCCTTTGTTGACACTGTAATGGTTGGCCCTCATTATCTCTAAGCGAAATTTCTGAACAAGCTACCATTTTCACTGATAGAGTGAAGTCCTCTTCAGCAAAAACGATAATATCTCGACTTCAAAGCTTGTTTTTTTCTCTACCTACGCGATCATCGCTCGGATGAGAAGACCACGTCAATTCCAAAAAATATCTTCGACATCCGTTAAGGAACGTTTGAAAATGAGGTACGGCTACGAACACTTCGGAACTTCGATACCAATTGGGTGCGTTACAATATTTCAAGGTATAAACTAGTTAATGTGTTAAATTTTAAGATATAAAGTCTAAGTTAAAAATAGGTAAGTTAAGTTTTAAAGTAAGGCAAAGAGAATATCAACCACATAAATCTCGAGTAAAAGGGAAGAAACTGTATTTCTGGGTTTGGTAGCATTTGCAACCATGCAATTTAAATAGAGTGGGGTCCAAAAATGCAAAGATTTCAAAACTGAAGAAAACACTTGCCGCGTTTTAACTATCGAAGGCAGTATTGTACCGTTATTAAAATGTTCGGCCCGCCTCATCCCACCCCCAGCAATTCCTGTCAGACAGTCACGACAGACGGTAAAACCGCACCCGTTCTTTTTACAACTAAAAACTCCTAAAATATCGCTTTACAAGGACTCCTTTGTCTGGTGCACTGCACTGCTGTGGAACTCACTCCCAGGACATCTGTTTCCCCCAAATTACAGCCTACAGCTATTCAAGAACCGTGTCAATCAACATCTTCGCACACACACCGAGTACCATAGGATCTTCCTTTAGTGTGTGTGTCACTGCCATAAAAAAAGATATTACTGAAAACTAACACGAAAAAACTTATTTATTATAACTGTTAATGAAACAATAATTATTATTTACAATTTTTTTTAAAGAATCGCGAAAAAGCGGTCACATTTGCAGCACTTTCAGTTTGGGTTACTTTGAAACTCTAATTTTAAGCTGGTCGTCGCAAAGAGCACTGGCAAATGCCTTTGCTTAATTCCTAGCCCAAGTTTCTCCCGCTTCACCTAAGGCCTTTTTTTCTTTTATTTCCAGATGAATTTTCAATATAGCCTTCCAAAGTCATGTAAAACCGGCAGCCGCCATGACGCTTTAAAGGAACTCGACCAAATATTGGACACTTTTTGATAAACAGTAAAACGAAGAAGAAAATGAAAAAAAGTTGGATCTTATAATATTATTAAGTAATAAAATCGACATAAAAAATAAACTTAGGTCTTTGAAAAATTAAAAATAAACTAGCAGCCCTGGAATGCAAGAAATTTCAGAATACTTTAAGTGTACCCAGTACTCGATATCTTGTCTTTGGCCAATGTTCACTCTACTGTGGGTATTCAATATTGGCATACATTTCAATTGCTATGAAATTAAAAATTCACATAAATAGTTTTTATTACTTTTGCGCAGAGTTCGTGTCATCATCTGTGGCAACTAACACATCTTATCCAACGTTCTTCTTGTACATCATTAGACAATGTATTATTATATAATAAATATTCAGTATCTCCATCGTTTACACCACTGTCTATTTCAATGTCGTCTTCATATTCACTGGAAGAAGAACTTAATTGTAAAAATGTTTCCTTGATTAATCTTGGTTTTCCCTTTGCGGCTTTTTGGTGGGCGTATTTCGAAGAGATAGAATCTTGGCCATTTCTTTTCCTAGCGTAGAATGTTGCAGCTTGCCTTCTGATGCGATCCAGAAATTACCGCTGTTTTCCCTCTCTAGATATTCGCGTAGACATTTTAAAGGTTTGTATAAGACTTATCTCTGTCGTACCAATGAATTCTTTTGATAAACTTGTAGTATGAGTTGAAGTAGATACTTTGCTATCATCTAAATTCTGTTCATAACTGGTTAAAAAGAAGTAGTCAAAAGTTTCAGTATTTTAACAGTGGCAATAAAGTAAGAAAACCACTGGGTGAATAAATGCTGTTGAATCCAACTAGATTTATAGCACCATCTTCTCAACTTTCATCTTTACTTTAGGAAACACAATCACTGGTGGTACAAATATCCTCCAGCATTCATACACGCTACAAAAGAGAAAACTGTTACTCTTTCTGAGGATGGCACACCTACAACTTATTTTAGTTTTGATAGAGTGTGCTGCCCGATAAATGTTCCTCTTGTTTCATCAAGATTGAATATTCTCGGTGGATCCATGTGAACTTTTGAGAGTTCTTGTGCGAGAATATCATAGAAACTTTCTATTTTCTCTTTTCCCTTAGCTCCTTGAGCTGATGTGGCTTGTGGTGTTCCAAATGAAGGATAAAAATTTCTCTGTAAAAATAGTTTAAGCCATTTTCGCCCAGCGGATCCCCTTTTATGTAAAAATTGATGAGGTATACTATTTTCCATAGCTAACTGCATAGTTAAGTTGAGAATATCTGTTAACCATATTAATACAAGAATCTATGAGATATTTCCTAATTCTGGCATAAAAGTCGATTTTCTAACTAGTTTTATAATCAATTGGCGTTCTATTAGGTTATTGAATAGAACTGAAATACGGAACGTCCTGCATATAATTTTGAGATAATTTTTAAATACGAAGGGCTTCATAACATAGAAGTGAGAAATTTAATCGGAATTCTGAAAACCCCAACATACTAATAAAATTCGTAGAAACCCAACCCAAAGCCTTTTCCTATAATAATCTGGTATACTTCCTTATAGTAAAAATAGCGGCTCTTAATTATTGACCAATTTATTGACGAAGGTTAACGAGGTTGAAAATATGAAACTCATCAGTTCGATCCAGGATTCTTTGACTGTGCTGCCTTTAACTCGGGTTTCTCTGATCATGAGGCAGTTTAAACAGAATTTTCGGTAAAATCCAAATGCAAAATTGCTTCACGCAAATTATGTCCTATTTATTCGGACAAAAATTTTCTAAACTTCAAGCACCTATGTCTAGCAACTGACTGGGTTGTCCTCTCTGATGATATCGATAGCGAATATTCTAGATTTATAAAAACTTTATCTACTCTGGCGTCCAAGTCCTTTCCTCTTAGGCCTATTAAAATTAAACAACATAAACCCTGTTTCCTCTTACGCCTATCAAAATTAAACAACATAAACCCTGATCAACTAAAGGCTTACGCACATCTGCAAAAAACGTGCCTTGATATCTCACCCAAAAAAATACTCGGAAATACTTCTCTGTGATTACGTGAAACTTTGCAGAAAAGTCTATCATAAGCTGCCAAGGATATTTATATTAATGAGAGACGGGCTAAATGCGGTAACGTTGCTAAAGAATGATGGTCTATTGTGAATGACATCTTAAGGAATAAGATTTCTTGATCTAGTACAATCGCTAATTCACCTGAGAACCTAAACAATTATTACTTTGTAAATGTGGGTTTAATGAACACCATAACTCCTTCTCATGATCCACTGTCATATCTCTCTAATGCTAATGTGAATTTGCACAGTTCCTTCTTTACGCCTGTAATATTTGCTGAGCTTCACAGTACAATTAAAGACAATAAAAACAAATCCTCATCTTAGACTGATGGGCTTCCTCTGAAAATGTTATCAAACCTGCCTGAATGCACATTAAACCATCTTACTACTTTAATTAACAAGTCATTCCAAAATGGGGTTTTTCCAAACTGTCTTAAATTTGTGAAATTGTGAAATTTTTTGACAATAGAGCATCTTATTATAGAATATCTTATCTGCATCCTTTTATAAAGAGAATATATGTATATACCATAAGTTACTGTTATTAATTATTTGAATGGTGAGGCTACCACGAGTTAATTTACTCTCTTATGGTAGGAAAAGTTATTAGTACTTAATACCTACATGATACGTGAATACAAAAATATTACCAAAAATGTGTTATGAGTGTAACATAATTTCGTAGCTGAGATCCAATAGATTCGTGATCATGTGAAACATTGAAAAAGGCGAAAAAAATCTCTTCCATTGTCTCCAAAGTGAGATTTTTTATTTCCTCCAACGTTGATATCTCATTATTTTTTGCGTTTAGAAGAAAATATGGTTTCTGCAGATCGTTTAACTGTATAAAATTACTGTAAAGCTTCTGCCTCTAAAATAAAATTATTTTTGTAATTTTTATTTTTTTTTTCATTCAGCCATAAAGTAGTACACACTTACGGTATCCTCGTTGAATATATCACAGATCTTACTACTGTTTATCTTCTCAATAATTAGGTTATTTGGTACTGGAAAGGCAAACCAGTAATAATAGTGGTACTTCTTTAAATCCTGAAAGAAATAAGCGGTACTCTGACGTCAAATTATCAAAATTTGAACGAAACCAAAAATAATAAAGGAATAAATAACCATAAAATATGGGTAGGGTCTTAAAGCGAAAATATCAATAAATCATTATCAAAAATGACTGACGTAGCCAAATATTTATACAATAAGGCCATAATTTTATTGCTGTTATTAATGGTCCATTTATTTGCCCGTTTCTTTATTACAATATGATCTTGTATCGACTCAGGATGGATCAAGTTCAATTACTTTAAGGTCTGACGATGAACATTCCGTTCAAAACCGTTAACATGTGAATCTTATTAATATTAATTTACTGTGGTTTTGAATTTGAGATCGCCTATTATAATTCGCTATAATTAATAAAATTATTTCAATAGTATTGATATTGTTACGTTTTCTTCCATGGGTTCTGACAAAAGCACAATTTTTACTACTTTAAAATAATACACACTTTATTCTTTATCACTATATACAATTGAGCACACTATTCTTATAACATTACAACTAATAGATCTTTACAATTCAACGCTCAATGTTTAATTAAGTACAACACGCGTTACATCCGCTATTTTATTACGCTCTTTCTGTCCTTCTAATGGGTGCAAACTTAAATTGAAAAAATTTAAAAATTAGATACAATGCGTAGACATAAAAAATTAGATACAATGCGTAGGCTAAAACGAGTTGTCGCCGAGCGTATAAATTAAGTCCTAGCTCAAATGCCGGAGAATAGAGGGTGCGGGTTGATTTATTTAAGACGCCATACCACGGACTTTTAGACAGCTCGAAGAAAGAACAAGTTGAAATATGGAACCCGTTTTAGCTTAAGCTTCGCGACAAAATAAATGAATACCAAAAATTCGTTACTTATTTCTATCAGGAAAATGGAACAATAAGACAACAAAAATTAGTTAGAAAATTAGATTAAATATATATTCCGGCAATTTATCAGTATTAATAATGAAAAAGAAATAATTATCCGAAAATTAGTCAAAATCAAAGTCGGTATAAAGCAAGTATTCGAATTAACCAAAGAAAACAACTAAAGTTGATGTAAACAAAAATTCAAAAATTAATCAAAAATTACTAAAGAGGTCAACAAATATTCAAAAATTAATCAAAAATAATCAAGAACGTTTCAATTACTGGGCGCTAATTATAGAAAAAGCAGATACTGCCCAGTTAGAGATTCGCTTAAGTTGTAATCAAATAAAATAGGTGAATAAACAAGGATTGGTTTTATTACCTAACAATAAAATATCACAGCTGGTCAGGAGGAAAAAGGAATTAAATTGGAGAAAATTTCAGTTAATCAATTCTTAGGGTTACACTGTATTCTTAAACGGAAAAAAGGTAGGCTTTACTCGGTGAAATAATTCACACGCTTAATCTAAACAAATTCCGAACCAATCAATTATAATTAAAGACGATCGCTCAAGCTATTAATAAAAAGAACGTCAGTAAAATATGTTGAAAGCCAGCGATACTGCAAATAAATTCTCATAATAGGTAAGTTCAATTAGCTCGAGCAATCACCTAATTAAAGACTAATTCACGGGTCTCGAATCATGATCCGTCACATATGCCGTATAACTAACTAACTAAGGGTATTCAGTTCAATTATTAAGCTCGTTGAAAACTGCAAAAAAATATATAAAAACTAGTTAGACCTACGACGTCATTGCGTCAGTCAATTAATAGTTCAAAAAGAATTGATCCAAAATCTGATTTATTCTAGATCAACGTATCTATGTGAATTTTAGAATTTGATTAAATAAAATCAATCATCTCAGGCTCGACAAAATTGCCCAAAAATTCAAAGTTCGTTTAAAAAGAAATTTTAATGACTAAATGTTACCTTAATTAAGAAGAAAAAGGTTAAAAGTTATTTTTTGTTCGAAAACAAAGCAAAATAAAAAAACAAAATAATAATAATTAGAGGTCGTAGGTTAATTAAGCAATATGGCTGCTAAATATATGAAAGAAAGAAAATAAAATAGAAATTGCTCGCTTCGCCGACGAATAGCTCCTCGGGCAGCTTCCAGGAACGAATTGCTCACTGTAGAAGGACTGCAAGGCTCTATATAGGTAGTACCGCTAGCCAGGCGTAGCCAAGGAACACTGTCGCTAACGCTGCTCGTCGATAACGATGAACCACTCGATGGTAGCAATAGATCCGACGGTAAAATAGACCAACGGTAGCAATAGACCTCACGGTAGCCGTAGACCCAATGGTAGTCCCCTGTTAAAGAACACATATTCAAAGTTCCACACTTAACGGACTCTTAATGGACGAGCATTATAACTCGGTAATCAAAATCAACCATCAAGGAAAAGAGAAATCAGAATAAAAAAAAACAATAATTTACCTGTGTAGCGGTAGCCAGTTGCTTAACGCTAGACGGCTTTCAGTTGGGCAAGTGGGCTTCTTTAAGGGATTAAAAAGGGAATTAAAAATCCGCCCACGTGCGTCACAAAATGATGGCGTTCACAGATAGAGAGAGAGGGAAAAAAATTGCACCAAAAAAAACTCAACTCATCTTGCAAAAAGCAGCAGTCAAATCCCACAAAGGGCAGTTTCAGACAGCAACACTTAAGAAAAGATAAGGCACAACTAATGACTGAAACTGTTAAAATGCCCCGGTTGGAAAAATCCCATTAACAGGTAAAAATCAAAATTAGTTCCAACCGGCGGCCAATATAACTGTTTGACTCACAAAGATCGCAGAGAGAGTGACGCCAGTAAACCGACAATTCGAGAAGAAGGCTCGAAAACTCGCTCAACCAATGAATATCTAGCACGGTTAATTACATGTTCCTCTCAACAATTCATCCAAGGGAATTAAACGATAAAAACCTAGGATTTCGATGCATAGGCATCCTCCAAAAAAACTACCCAGAGTAGCCAAAAGAGCATTGTCAATTATTCAAAGACAATTAAAAATAAATGCGTGCGACGCGCAATCCCATCAACCAATCCCAAACCAGTATGCTACAGAACCGGAAACAGGGCCTTTCACCATCGACTTTATCTTCACGCGCTAAATTCAATTTGTTAATAATCGCGGATTTATTTAAATTTCTCTATCGAGAGAACGTCGAAGCCAGGTCAGCCGGAATATCTACGAGGGTTTTCCCGTTATTACCCACGAATGCGTTCGGAACCATATGTAGCGTGACGAAGTATAGGGTGATTTACGCATCGGTATACGCTAGACAAAACGGCCTGTGACAATTTATATCCAGTCATATATCGTGAATATTCCGGAAGCGGTCGCGGCAGATCTCCAGTATTCTCGGCCTGGCCGCACTATAACGAGAAAATAACAGAACCCTCAAAAATCTTCTCGACGGATGAAGATTAATGTGGTAATAACGTAGACGCGACAAGCTAGTTGTATCGGGTAGCCCAAAAACATACGGATGGTCGTTATCCTAAGTTTTGTTTACGGAATAGCTCTGTTATTATGAAAGATTTTTTTTTATAATTTCGAAAATCGTTACCTAAATTCCCATAAAAATTGAGAAATAAAATTTTGGTGCATAATACATTTTAAGCATCAGCCGAACATAATTTTAATATTTCGTTAAGCGCAGATGTCAAATATTTATTTTTGATGCCTTCTCGTTGGACATATAAAAATCGGCCAATTTATGATTCAATTTCCAATATTTCTCAGAGCCAATGCTGCTGTACGCATGACGCGGTTACGATTTTATTTGGTTTCCCGTGTTAATTTTTTAATTGTTTTAGATGTCAAGAAGAGCAGAAAAATGGTAGCAGAGGTAATGAATTAGATTTTAATAGTATAAAAGTTAATGTTTTTCATGAAATTTTAGTAGAAGACACAGACAATGACAACTATATTTTAATGCCCAGTACCAAAGTTGATCTTTTGCAGTAAGAAATGAATGGCTTACCAAAATACCACACACACAATAATATTGTGAAGAAATGCTTGATTCAAATGACTATTAATTGAAGATTAGCCCAAATATATACGAATAGACGAAATACATGACCACTGACAAAATAGAGGATCTTTCAAAGTTTACCATGGAGAATAATAATGAAGAAGTATCCATTGCAATGCGTCAGTTTGTCCCTAATGATTGATTTACCTCTTCAAGAAATAGATATTTCAAATACTAATCTTGATTACATAACCACTGGAGTAGAAGACTCTCAGGAGACTACTGACCAGAAAGAAAATACTAATGAAAATATAATATTACAAAATACAACTGACCTTGATCTACAATTGGGAAACTACATTCCTATCGAACTAATTTCAAAATACAATGATAAATAACGTCCTGAGGAAGCTGAAACTGACACTAACGAGAAAGAAAATAAAAAATAAGAAACAACCAAAATAAGTTGCAGAGCATGGGAAAATGATGTAAATAAGAAAAAGAGAATATTGGGCAAGGGTTATATTGGGTACACAAGAACAAAGAACGATGTTGTCAAACATGACATAAAATAGTCTGAAAGGTCAATGGGTCTACCTTGCATTTTCACTTTTGTAAAAAGCTATCAACAGCTTTTGTGACTTGTTTTCCGAGGAGATTTGACTAAGTATATTTGATAAATTTTAGGAAATGATTTAGGAACAAAGGTAACTCTATGTATTACACAGAAGCACCAAAACGAAGTTATACTAAAAATTCCTCCAGGAAAATTCGTTCTATTTTAAAAAAAAATGGAGTAGGAAGACATATTTCTGGGTATTTTAGGGATAAAGGAAAGATGGCAAGACAAAGGATTAATGAAGGAAACAAGTTTGAAAGGATGGAGAGACTGGAAAGTAATAATGAAGGAAATGTGCAAAGTAGTGATTCATCAGCAGAACAAGGAAAATGAAAGACACTTAGAGAATTTTTGAATGATTTGCTCAAAATTTACGATGTTTACAAAAAATTATGTTTAGAGGCAAAGGTTTTGCCTTTTATTTATTAGTTTCTTACTTGCCAATGAGGTGCACATCAGTACAAAGCAACATCACTAACCCAAACCAATTAAAACGTACGTCAAATATGGCAATATATATTAAAACACATTAAAATGAAATAAATAAAAACATTTCTCCCTTTCAAATTTAGAGGCTGCGTTCCTAAATCTCTCAACTCGTAATTTTAGGTGGCAAATTTAGATATACCTTCATACCCTTATAGTTTTTGATGCCATCTCATAAAAGGCAGAAACAGGAGTTCTTAGAGCATCTCTTTCTCTGGTTGTTATATGCATGTCATTTGTCATATCCTTCCATATTTGTTTGAAGGAAAGATGCATTTTTTGACAAAAGCTACTAGTGCCAAGAAGTACAACGCTGGACCAGGAAGACCTCCCATTCCAATAAGAAATGGCTCACAAGACGTTTGCGGATAGATACGCGTGAAAACCTTGAAGATCTACAAAAAACATTGCCATAATTAAGCCGGGAAGCGATATAAATTTTGTAACTTTGGCGCAGATACAGTATCTGGACGTCTCCTAATCACCGCGCATGCACAGCTCAATTTCGACCGGAGATTGAGAATGTGCTACTTCCAGCTTTAATGGTGAATGTTTCTGAGATGTGTCCATCAACTGCAACGTGCAGAGATCGGTTCTTATGCAAACTGGCAAACCAGCTGCATAGAGAGGCTGGCAGTCCGAAGGACGGCAATTTGTTGAGCAATCCGTCATGCCAAACTCTGACGAATGTCTTCGAAATATCCAACGCAATCGCTCGAGACTCTCCGTAGTTCTTAATTGCCCTACTCCATATATGAGTGACAGGCCAATATATCTCCTGTCGATCTCTCTTTGCGAAAGCCGTATTCATTATCGCTGATTATTCCGTGGTTCTCGAGGTACTTGAGTAGTTGCTGCTTGACTACACATTCCATTACTTTGGAGCTTATGGGAGAAGGCAATTGGGCGATAGTTTGAGGGAGTGGTTTTCTTGACTTTTTTTGGAACAGGTTGCACTCGACCGACTCTCCAAGAAGATGGGTATATCCCTCCCTTTTCGGTAAGACGGAGAAAAAGTCTGTAAAAAACGGGTGTTAGTTCGTTGGCGCAGTCCTTTAACATGATGGCAGATATTTCGTCCGGTCCTGATGCTTTTTGTGTATCTAGTTCCTTAAAGATTTTACGAATATCAAGGTGATTAAGCTTGACTTCTGGTATGGTAGTGTTGATGTTCGATATGGTGGGGAGAACCTTGCCTTGGGGGACTTCTAAGTTAGATTGCGATGAAAAAATTTTGGCGAGCATGTTTGTTTTTTCCTTGGCTGTAGTGGTCATGATGCCACGTTCGTTTGTCAAAGGTGGGAGAGACGTTTTTGTAAAGTTATTACTTACTGCCTTTGCTACCGACCAGAAGTTCCTGGAACCACTAGGGCATTAGAAGAGTTTATTCCTGGTCCTTTGATTAAAGTGCTGTACTGGTATCTGGATTTCTGTTGCTTGAATTAGTACCCAAACTAAGGAACATAACAGATTGAAAAAAAGTTAATCAAGTGGATACCGGACTTTCAAATAACTCAGTTTCTTTAATTTCACTGTGAACTGTTTCGAGCTCTTCACCGTGTTTTGATTGCTGTGGCATATTTGAGAAAAATTGATCTTGTTTATCTGGAAAATACAAGAAAAAAAACGGTTAATATACTATTAATAAAAATTCAATAATATAATACCTTGATTTTCGTTTGATATAATAAAATTTATTACAGAGGGATATTCTTCAGTTTTTCCCTTTCTTTTAAATGGATTTGATGTTTTGTCTAGCTCCACCCTGACATTCTGTTCCCATTCTAGCTTTTCTTGTGAATGATTCTTATCCTGAAAAATGTACAATAAAAAGTCAGACAAAATACAAAGATTATTATAGTAAGTGCACACAGAAGACGCATGACAAATTCCTTTCAAAACAACACGATCATCACTTGGTATTTTGTTTCCGTATTTGCTGAACATGGTTTGGATTTTCCACATTGGCTTATCAATGTTATGAATTTGTAAATGTTCCTTTCCAAGCTTCATTATGAATGAATTTCGATTTAATTGATATTAATAATAGAGATAAAAAAGAGCAATTATTATTACCTCAAATACATGACAGAAACATTAAAAAAATGAATATTCAAGTAAGATCGTCTTAACTCGAAATATATAACTTTATTTAATTAATAAGCAACCATTTATTTCATGTCTAACAAAATACAGCAAAAATGGCACAAAAACACCTGTTAACTGACAAAAGCATGCTATTTCGAAATATGCAGTTTCTTTCTGATATTCTCGTAAATCCGAGAGGTAATAGTTTACCAGAAAAGTGGCGTAATTAAAACTGTGACCATATTGCTTGAAAAATTAAAAAAGGTATATTACTTACCTCGTTTGTAAAATAAACGCAACTATCGATGTAACATTTTTTCCCAAAAATAATCTCAATATAGCCAGAGCACTATTTGACTTCTGACGTTCTTGATTGTAAAACCTATAGTTAACACTTTATCTGAGTTAGGACGGACTTGTGCGTTAGAGGGAAGAAAATTTACAGTTCTCCAGATTTTTCTTGAGATTTGAAATGTGACGATTTTTTTTCTTGGTAAGTGTCTGTTTAATCTTGAGTTTAGTGCCGTAAAAATCTCAAAAATACAAATGTTCGACTTGTGTCGATCTTTTAGGGAAGTAGCCATATTATCTATCTCTGTTGTAACGTAGGTGAGCTATGTTTTGATAACTTAAACATGGATTTTTATTAAGAAACACATGTTGGGCCGTTTAATATAGATTTCGATATAAACCATTTAAACGTCGGACCAAAAATCCAAAACAAACCTTACAATAAACTAATGACCAAGACGAGGAAGTTCCGATATGGGATGACGTGAAATGGATACCTGAAGAGCCAAATGTGATTAAGGAGAAATAGATGACAATTCAAAGGAAAATATCCATGATGCTAGTGTTGATTCAAATTAAAGTTTTTCCTTATCTAAAACAACACCTAAGTACGAGATTAGAGTCCACAATTATTATGCCTATACTGATTACGTCAATGTTTCTTGAGCATCAAAAAAAATTGGTGATCAAGTTCCGCCTATAAGTTGCAAATTCTCCAAGTGACTTATTTGCAATTTTACTTGGATAGCGTTATTTGAAAATTAAGTAACTCCAGATGTTTTGCAGTTATTGCTTCGTTCAATCTCATTTTTAATCTTCAAAATAGAACTGAAAAACAGATGCTCCTGCTTTAGGGTACCCTCAGGGGTACACAAAGATGTATTATTTCGTAAGAAGTCATTTTATAAAAATAAGTGGTATACCAGCAAACACACCAATGCTGTTATGCTACTTTTCTACAGTATAATTCACATACATATACAAATCATTTAGCTTCATTGGTAATTTTTCCTTATGTTACTTAAATGACGTAGGTACGATCACTGGCATAGTTCTTCTTCTCATCGGCAGTATTATGGGAACTAGGATGGATGAATGTTTAATTTACTGATGCAATTTTTGTACAGTGTGAAGTCTGAATTGGCGAATGTGCTGGGTAACAAACCAATATGCTCTGACGCTATATCATTAGCTCAAATTAGAAAACTGTTTCTAGTATCACTAACCCAAGAAATATTATATAAGCTGAGGTAAAAGCTCCACTCCACAGCAAATAAGGCAAATGTTCAATAAAATATTTCAATTCCGCGGTATGGACTGAAAAACAATACCATGATGTTCGAAATGGTGAATGCGCTGGGTCACAAACACATACACTGGCACTATTATTTCAAGGTGCGAAACTGCTAGTCAGTTTTCAGCTCATGAGAATAATTCTCATATTACCACAATCTAAGTGGCTTTCTGACCGAAATAATATACGTAATTCAATAATCCTTTATATATGTAAATAATTCAAGACAATAAACAAGACAAGGCACAAAATTTAAAAACTTACAGCAAAAGATAGTATCACAAAACTGTTTAAAAGAGAGGGTCGTCGTAAAGCCTCGCCAGTAACGATTTTTTTATACAAACTAGCTCCTTCAGCATTTAACAGTTCCATTTTATTACACTCCTTAAATTGCTCCATTGTATTTTTATTCGCAATTTTGCCCTCGAAAGGAATGTACATATTTTGACTGCTAAATTCCCTAAAATTATTATTTTGAATGCATCATTTCAGCTCCCAACTATATTATTACTTTATTTTACTTACTCATTGAAAGATGTGCTATCCACCTCAAGTAAGGGATAGGGTACATTGTTATTTCGCAATAGAGAATAGTATCCCCAAAGGTGTCTTTCTGTTTCGTCCAGTTTATCAATATTTAATTTTAGTTCTGTTAATTTATTCCAAAAGCTCGGATTCACTAGAGACGACAGTTGCACGTAGGTAAGTTTTTCGCCCATGGCAACTTATGTTATAAAATTCGCGGTAAAAACGGAGTACATACAAAAATATAAAAACACTTATGATAAACAGTTAGTGGAGGTTATGCTACTTCTACTTTACTCATCGGTGTGTTAGAATCAGCTGTCTGAGCTCAGAGCTGTCAGACTGCAGCAAGGAAAACAGATTTGAGATTTGGTTCGTAGTTGCAAACTAACTTGACGAGAGGTTGGTTGCATACCTTTTAAGATTGCTGGCTAGCCGAGCCATCTATGATTCGGTAGATTAGGTCGTTTAATATGAATTTTACTGTTCAATTTTCGTATTAGATTGCATCGCCTACAGGCCTGGGGCGTAAAATGTGCACCATAAAAGCCCTATATAATTTTTATAACAGAAATAATTTTCCTTGATACTTGTTCCGAAAAAAATTAGAGCACTCTTTTGTCACCTTAATGATCTAAATTATAGAAGAGCACAAATGTGTATTTTATTTCGTTTTTTTTTCTAGTATTTCTAACAACTGTTTTTTTTTTTAATTGAACTTATCAGGAATAAAAAACTACATTATAGATAATGTTTCCAGCTTGAAATCGAAACAAAAAAACATCAAGGGGAAGTGCCTTAGGCCGTAGGTTAGTCTCAATAATAAGATTCTCAGGTGCCTTTTATAAATAAGATGCAAAATTTTTTAAAGGAAACAACAATGACAAAAGACAATGTTATATGAATTTTATAAAAATACGTAGGTCAAAATACCTTTTTTCATAATATAATCAAATTCTAATATTCCTTCAGCACGTCCCTGTCTATGCACCAGCACTGCTTCTATGGCTTTCTAATTTCCTGAGAGATCGACGCATCCGAGTTGGTATTGATGGACATCTCTGGGAGGAATTTAAGATCAATGTCGGAGATCCTCAAGGGCGCATATTATCTCCCACACTGTTCCTGCTCTATATCAACGATCTCTTAGACAGGACAAACAATTCTGTTTACGGTTTTGGAGACGAGAGCACTCTTATATCATCATTCATGTCGTGGACTCCAATGACCACTGCTCGATCCCAATGCGAGTGAGAAAATCAGATTGCTGCCACCAATGAGGATATAAATGCTGTCGTGGAATAGGCGGTGAAGAAAACAATGTCCAGTTTAACACAGGGAAGACCCAAGCAGATGTCCTCTCAAAAAAAACAAACATCGCAGGACCTGACTTATCAATGACATGACAGACAGTGACTCTGGCCTCATTATAAACTTGCTGGACATCAACTCAGAAAACAACATGTCTTAGCGTAATCACGTCACCAAAATCGCCAAGGCAGCAGCACAAAAGCTAGGACCACTCTAAAGAGCAAAAAGTTGTATACACCTCATTAGCTCTTACTGATCTATAAGGTCCAGATAAGACCTCTGAAATACTATTCTCATGTGTGGAGCTCGGCACCCAAACACTTGCTTAAGATATTAGACTCCATACAGAGGAGAGCAGTCCGTCTTGTGGATGACCCAGAGTTGACTAAAGACTTTGATAGCCTTGCATGAACATCGAAGATAAGTGGCGGACCTATCCCTTTACTATTGATACTACTACGAAAGGTGTTCGAACGAGCTGGCACTTACGATTCCGCTCAGAGTTGTTCCAAACAGAAACATTCGTCAGACACAAACTGCTCATCAACATACGATGCTGTGGCGAAGACCTAGGACGTCGCTGTTGTGGGACTCCTTTGTCTGGGGGACTGCCTTGCTCTGGAATGGACTTCTAAATAACGTCTTTCCTGAAAACTACAACCTACAGCGCTTCGAGTTCAACGCCCACCAAAATTGAGCGCATCAAAAAAATTTTGGAAAAAAGATATGGCGGAGCTAACTTTTTTTGGAAAAATAGAAAAATATAATAGAAAAAACAGAGCGCATCAAAAAAACTTTGAGAAAAGGTACGAAGGAGCTAATTTTTTTTGAAAAATAGAACAGCACATACTGAGCACATCAAAGATTTTTTTAAAAGATATGGTGAGTAAAAATAGAAGAATATAATAGCAAAAACTGAGCGCATCAAAAAATTTTGAAAAAAAGATATGGTGGGCTAACGTTTTTTGCAAAATGGAAAAATAGAATAGCACAAACTGAGCCCATCAAAGATTTTTTTAAAAGCACCGCTCGTTGAGTCGTATAGGATTTTTCTTTATTCCTCATCTATATTAATAAATTGCTGACCGAAACGAATAATCCTGTTTACAGTTTTACAGATGACAGTACCCTTGTCTTCCAATTTAGATCAAAAAAACCTTTACCAGCGACTGAGGCTTATCACCCCAGACAGGATCAGATTACAGCAATTAATCAAGTCCTGGTGAAAGTTCAAACTTGGAGCCACAGAAATTTGGTCCAGTTCAATGCAGCAAAGACCCAAGCAGCCACGTTTACCAAGAGGGCCAATATGGGGGGCCCATACATCATTATGGCAGGATCGACCATTCCTTCATCCTTGTCAATCGGACTACTGGGTGTCTCGATGAACAGCAATATGTCCTGGCATGACCACGTTGCTAACATCACAAAATCAACCTCCCAGAAGCTTGGTGCGCTATTTCGCACCAAAAAACTGTATACACTGTAGCAGTTGATCTTGCTCTACAAAGCGCAAATAAGACCGTGCTACTCACACATCTGGGAAGCCGCACCAAAGCACGCCCTAAAGCTGCTGGATTCCATTCAGAACAGAGCTGTGCATCTCGTCGGCGACTTGGAATCTGGATAGTCTGGAACACCGCACACATGTGGCTGAGATATCCCTGTTTTACCGATACTTTCACGGCAGATGTTCCCAGGATTTGGCCCGCCTCATCCCGCCCATGGCAACGCCTGCTAGACAGTCACGTCAGATGACAAGAGCGCACCAGTTCGTCGTACAACTGGAAACACCTAGAACACTGCTTTACAAGAACTTCTTTTTCTGGCGCACTGCATCACTGTGTAACTCACTCCTGCTCTTTCCCCCTAATTACCACATACAACTATTCAAGAATTTATAAATAATATTACAGGTGTAGTTACGCTGTTTTAACTGAAAAACGAGATAAATAATTAACAGTATCAAAAAGTAACCCGCATCGGCAAAAACAAGGTGTAACCGTTTAACGCATTGCATTGTTTACAAGAAAAGCACTTAAATAAAAAAACCAGGACACCAGAACAATATACTATGCCTCTCCCCCCCCCCCCCCCCTTATTTCAGGCTTGACCTAGAGTGTAATTTCTTATTACTGCAGTTATCAACCTTATAGCTTAGAGTAGTCGTTTTCCCTCTATTTCACTGAAACATTTCCCTCCAGTTACCAATACTATGTACTATACTATTGCCTGCTGACAAATGACCACATTTTTCCGCGGAGAATCACAGCGAAATCCTCGTGCAAATCGTAATCAAGTGCTAGTTTCGGTTTTACTAAGTTATTCAATTATAAAGAGTAATTAGTAAATTAAATGATAAAAAACAAATTAAGATCTCATAGTAATCAAGCATTACCTTTAGTTGTATTGATGTTTGCGGATAGGGATTTGTTTAGCAACCTTGACAAGATAGACAGTATAAAAAATAAAAACATTAAATTATAGGTATAACAAGAACTGTAGATATTACTGTTTTTCTATTTATCTCTATCAGTAATGGGTAAATCTAACGTCTAAATGATATTAGATTAATGGTTTAACCCTTTCACTCCTGTAGAGACATATGCATCAGAGCAGCTGTTCAAAAAATCCTAACTCTGGAAAAATGCATTTAACAACTGCGAGACTGGGATGTCTGTCAAATTTTTCCAGAGATTGATAGTGAATCGGAAGCTGATTCATTGAGCAGCAACGGTATTTTTTGAAAAAAGGGCTCGGCTGTTTTTCCATCTGACATGGAAGACATGAATTCAATCTGTGACTTAGATAATGATTCCACTGACGATGTAGATCATGAAACTGATCCAGACTCCAATGCAGCATCTGTGCAAGCTGATCATAATTGAAATGAGCATCAGAATAGTCAAGATAGTGTAATATGGTTCCAAGTAGAAATAAATAGCTTTCTTCCTAAAAAATCTACATCTTATAACACCATAAAACGCGCTATTTCCCGCCATAGATGCCAGTTACTTTTATCGAACTTATTACTTCAATAAGCCACAAGCCTAGAAAGTCAATTGCCGATTGGTGACGAAGTTTCATGATTCAAAAAAACTTTGGCTGCAGATCTTTAGACGAATCAATGGTAAAATTTAGAAGAACGGTTCATTTATGCAGTATTTAGCTTCACTGAACACAAGTTTAATAGCTGCAGAAGTTCCTCAAAGACGTGAAAAGTTGGATGTCACTCTACCTCATCCAGGCAAGCCTCTAATCTCGGTGACAATTTACCCAAGAAAATTGATAATAGAAGAGAACGTTACAAATGTGTGCAGCGAAAGAAAGAGAAGCGTACCAAATAATGTGTAAAATGTGCATTTTACTTTTGTGCATCGATTGCTTGATCCCATTTCACACACTTATCCATAAATGTCGGATGTGGCATATATGTCCCAATATAAATCACTACTGGGGTATAAATGTTCCACTTCCTTTTTTTAAATAACACAAAATAAACTTACTTTCGTGTTATAATTAGCGTTTTCTTCCCCCATCATCACAAAAAAAAAATCTAAAAAAATAGAAAAATAAAATCCGGAGGGAAAGGGTTAAAGTTTGAAGTGTTCCTAAGTTTACTAATTGTTGTATCAATAAATGGACAAGAACTGACCCATTTATTGATACAGCCCAGTGCCGGGGGTACGGGGAACAATCCAATCCAACACTGTTGATGGAGCCTGAAAATATGATATGGCCTAGGACACCACTCAATTGAAAATAGGACCTTCAACTACACAAATTATACATCTACTGCAAAACAAAAGACACTGTTTTTTCTCTAAACGTGAAAACGAAATTAAGCCTAAAAATAATACATGCATCTACATTACTTTATAAAGACTTTATTTATTATATGCCTTTCCTTTATAAATGTTAATTTGGAAGAACATACATAATTTTCTAGAATCCTAGAATTTCATGCAGTAAATATGTAAAACATATTTTATATATGTAATATTATAATAAGATACTTACCTTACTTACCTAATAATTGTAATTTATAATTATATAATTAATTTTAATGGTTAGAAATTCTTGCTTGCTAAGCAAGTTATTTAAAATAAAAAGATCTGAATGTGAATAATTATTGAAATTCTTATTTACTTCGGTGGTTATTTTTAATAGTTATATTAAATTACCTACCTGTGGGATAACTAGTTTAGATGTTAAACCAGAGTATGCCAAAAACAAATAATTCTTTCAAACGTAGGTATACGTCTAAATTAATTATTGTTTCTTCATTATAGAAGAGCAGCAAATTGTTTATATTAAATTAAGGGCAGCCTTGCCTCAATGACAATGAGGGAAATGACAACTCCATACCATGGCTATCCCCGGTATTATCCGTCTATTATTGGGCATTTTAACTTGGTTGTTAGAAATCGAAAAGGTTATGTACGATCTGTCTTCTTGGTCATGATGGCCAGTAGGAATAAAACCTGTTCCTTAGGATTGATATTAATAATACTTAATCACAGCTCATCATCTAACTCTAGCTCATCGTTTTTGAAAAAGGTATTCTGAAAATAAATTGACAATAACGAATAAATACAACTAAGACGGTAATTTACATAGTAGGTACACAAATTGTAAACATTATTTTGGTGATGCCATGTTTTCCTAGAAACCCATCCTTAGAGCTTAGGTAGGTATCGAATGTCAAGCTATTTAAACATCTGGCTTCTGCCCTCCTGGCCCGCGATTTATTATTCTTCGTTCTTTTCATACTCATAACTCCTAATACAGAACACATAATACAGCGTGCTCGTCATGGCCATTGGTTAAACAACTTTTAGACTTTTAGCGCTTGGCGCCCAGCAATATTGATAGCCTTTAGAGCGCATGTGCACCAAATGGCTAGATGGTAGTAACCATTGATGATGCATTCCACTTCGATGGATAATTTCTATGCTGTGACGCTAGAGGCATACCTTAAAAATGAATCAAAACTACTTTCGCTCGTTTAAAGCAACCATGCGATGCGAATATTCTGACCAATAGAAAGCGAGTACAAATTACACGATACAAAGGTTTCTCGATTGAAATTCCTTCTTTAAAACGTATTTTCGAGATAAAAAGTTAGCACATCAAGAAATCAAGACGTGTATGTACAAATTCTTTAATTTTGTGATGCTAATTCAGTATGTGTTTGCTATAACAATGTGTTGGTAAATTTTGATTGTTAGTGGAAAAGTTTATCGTGTAAATGCTGCCTAGTAGTCTTAAAGTTTTCCGATAGAGGGCCAATGTAAATATTTGGCATACCTAGCATACCAAACTCACAGGTTCGACCGAAATGTCAAATTCTTTTCACGAGTTTACTGTTTAGTGCGGCATAGACTGTAAAAAAAGTACATTTGGAACTTTACCGAATCAGGAATAATAATCGTTCTAAGTGACTTCCGTCGTTTTATTAAATATAGTGCTTCTTTAACTAAGAAGGGTAAGTTTCAGCAATATATTATGATTACCCTAGTATTGATTTTTAGGGGTGGAAACCCTTTTCCTTGTATATTTATATATACAATAATAATATTTTCAAAAATATCTGGTGTTTCGTTTTTATTATCTTAATGTTTTGTTTGAAAATACAAATTAATTGATTTTCTGTCATATCCGGTTTAAATTCTTCAAATAATTTCTTGTTACAAAAACTAAGTAGGTACCTATAATGTGTGAATGGGAAAAGAAAGGCCAGTAAGTACACTGTTTCTGTATAATGGTGTTTTGTTTGTGCAATTTCTAGTGACCTAGTAATTTTTTGTTGTCAATTGTTCTGAAAGAATTCCAAATATTTTTGTTATTGGGGTCACTGTTCACTAAACTTTACCCCAATTTCATTTACGAGATTACATGAAAGTGCGTGGCATGATTAATATAAATTCTTTAAATTTTATGTCACAATAGCAATAACTATTCGAAATATAAATAATTTCTGCTGGTTATATGATGATAAAATATGCGAAAATATCAGTTTAGGAATTATATGCTTGTTATCATTGCTTAATTAAATATTTAATATTGTCTGATATATTTTAGTATAAACAAACTTATTTTTAAATTAGGCAATAAAAAAATTACCTAAGTAATTGGACTTTAGGTAGGTACCTTGGACTTTACAAAATGTCCATAATAAGCTTTTTATATTTCAACCGAGATTTCAACTTACACCAAATGTTTATTGCATTTCCAAAGTACCTAAGTACCGGATTATTAACAAATGTATAGGTACTCCGAAAATAAATAAACCTTTAGTCATGGACTTGCGGAAAGCGACAAGACGTTTAGTTTCATTAAGTTATCCTTAGTTCAAAAGTTCTAATGATTTATGAAAGAGATGATAACATTTTATCATTAATTCCTTAATGCAATTTAATTTTAAAGACCTACCTTATGATTAGGTTAGAAATACTATGCCTAGACAGGTCCTAATTACAGTCTGCAAAAAAGAATAAGGTGATATTTTATATTACCAAAGTCAATTCACAGGGGATTGTCTTTGATATTACCAATGAATGATGACAACTTTGTCATTTTTTTCTTCAATATTATTTTAGTTTGTAAGACCGAGGCGCGGCTCACTCCCGAAATCACTGTATATTTACTTCAGAAATCCCGCGAAATCCTTTCGAAATCATATTGAAATTCTTCCGAAATATCAAAATCTATCGGAAATCGATTCGAAATCCCGAAATCCTATCCGAAGTCCTCTCGAAATCCTGAAATCCTGTTCGAAAACCAAACGGATTTCTCGAAGTCCTTAGTGGTATCGCGTCGGAATCCTCGAACAACATGGACATTATTGCCGGTTTTTCTTTTCTTTTCCTGCTGATAATGTAAAAATGATTTCTTAAATTTTAGTTGGTAGTTACTGATATTAGCGAGGATATTAGCTTGTAGGCTGTTTTTTCGATTTTTTGTTGTGAACCCCTTATTTTTAGATCGTAGCACACGAATCCAAAGTTTTTTGTCGGTTTTTCCGGTAAAATAAATTTCCAGTATTCCAGTTATTAAAGCTGTCGCCGATCTTAACGAATTTGGCATCATGGTAGATTTTGGCATGCTCGCGGGGACGCTCATCACGAATCTGAAGACAATTCAATTGGGCCACGTCTCGTTCTCGAGATATTTATCCTCAAATTTGAAAACCGTTGTTCCCGATTTTCCCTAATTTTAATATTTAAAACCACCACATTTTAAGCATAATCATTTAAACATATTAAGTGATTTCAAACTGAAGAATTTAGTATTGATCCAGATTTAATGTCCGAACGAGTGTTCGAACCTCGGTCCGAACACAGTTTAAATTCTCATGACAAGCAGGCAGGGGTGAGGAGTATTTGTAGGTTACAAAACGACATATCTCCGATTTCGACTTACATTATTTTGTGTTCATCGTTCATGAAAATTTTTCGTATGGTTATATTTCTTTTGTGTGGTATGATGCTAGCAAGAACACATGGTCTAGTTTTTGGTTCATGAATTGCCTCGCCTTCAATATTATCATCCACCGAAGGGTGTGCAGATCATTTAGTAAGATGTACTGTTGGGGATTCAGTATCATTCAGTACAACCCAGTACCATTCAGTATTAATTATTTCAATAATCCGTATTGTTTAGTACTCTTAAATACCATATAGAAGATGTGTACAATGTTCTACAATATCGCCCAGTAATCAGTATATGGCGAAAATTCAGTATTTTCAGTATTCATTTCAGTACTATAAGCTCGTGGCGTGATCGGTAATGATATAAGGAATATAATGACCTAAATACTAAATTATACAAAGATTCGGGAGGGGAAAAAAGGTACCTAAAAAAGCTCTTATGTGGTAATAAAGAATAGTAATGAGCGAGACGGGTCTTGGTCTTGCAGTCTTAGTGTTTCAAAAATGCAAGAGCAAGACCGAGATCGTCTTTTGGTTAGCAAAACCAAGTTTAAGTATACAAATACCATGTCCTGCAAGACCAAGACTTTTGCAAGTTGCAATAGTCTTGCGAGACACTTTCAAATTTTGCAGTATTGGTGATGTTAAATTTTTATGCTTTCGTAAATTTCAGATTTTTAGTTACCCAATGATAAGAGTGGAACATATGAAAATTAAAACAGTCTTAGACACGGTCTTAGATTATTTTGTTGTTTTTTCTTGTTTATTACTATTTATTTTTTAATTTTAGACCTTGTTTAAAAGCAAGACTTGCATGAGCACGACCACGACCAAGATAACACATTAGTTTGTAAGGTCAAAACCAAAGCAATATCGTAGAGAACAAGACCAAGACCATGCAACTATTGGTCTTGTAAGTAGTAATGAGTAATGGAAATGAGCTTGCGGTAAAAAATAACAACTTTATGGTACTTGACAAATACCGAAGCAACGTTGAGCTCAGACCTGCTAACGCGAGCAAGAGGCAATAAAACATACCCCTCAAGAGGTGGAATAGAAAAAAATCTAAAAATTCCCAACAAAAGGCAAAGAAGGACGTAGGAATAAGAACGAGCGAATGACTCAGAACTCTCATAGTTCTAAGTCATCATTAACTGATATCGAATATTGTGAATCAGATCAATTTACTGAGCTTTGTAGATTATTGGGAGATTTAGTGAGAAAAGAAGAAGAAAATATCCTAGAAATGCAAGTGCTGTTGAAATTCTGAGCGAAATTCGTACTGCAGTAGGAACTTGGGTCATCATTAAATTTAAAGGGGAAAAAGTTATGTTGGGGAAATGAAATTACAGAGATTTTAGACCTCAAAACTGAGGTAGTAGGGAAACCGAGAGTGAAACTGTCCAGAAAAAAAAAGCACGGAAACAATTTTAAATGACCTCATATATCAACTGTTCCTATAAGCAGTGATAAATATAATATTTATTCATTTTAATAAACCATCTTTAAAGCTATTGTGAATGCTTCTTTATTGTTGCTATAATGCAGGGCCACATAAATGATCTTATCATATTGCGGTGACGATCATCATTGACCCTAACTGCATTGCCAATTTCGTTTTCAAAGAAATGCGACCCAATTATGCCTCCGGCCCACAATCCACACCAAACAGTGACTTTCAGTGGGTGCATTTTTTGTTCATAGACCAGCCGAAGGTCTCATCAGCCCATATACGGCAGTTCTGTGCGTTTACATACCCGCTTATGTGGAAGTGTGCTTCATCAGAAAACGTATTTTTTTTTATATAAAAATTAGCGTTGCCTCATAATTTTGCGATATCCAGTTGACGAATGAATTTCTTGTCTCAACTGGGCCTCATAAGGATGCAAATGAAAATATTTTTTTTTAATTCAAATTAAAATGTTTCCTTCCCAATTACACTTACATTTACTCGACCTACAACACGGAAAGTAACTTTTTCGTATAGTATGCTGAAAAATACTACTTTCACAGTGAAAAATCGTACTGAAAAGTTTGTAGTAAAATACTTTTCCTAGAATTGTTGGCTTCTTCATTTAAGTCTTGCTTTAGGTTAGTTTGGGTTAGGTATTAAACCTAACTGGTGTAATTCAGTGGCGCCTATCAACCCAAACTTAGTTTCTAAATAAAAATGTTTATGTAAATTGTTTAAACCCCTTCTTACTTATAGTATTTTCTCTTTAGCCTTGAATCACTTTGATTAATTTCATTTAGTTGGTGGCAAACCTAACTTGAATCTTGCAAGTGTTGAATATAAATTTTATCAGCCATGAGCGTAATTAAAAAACTTTCCAGGAAAGTAGGCATGATATCTCGAGTTGCAAGTTTAATGGTAATCGTAGTACCAGTAATAGTAGCAATAGTAGTAATGGTATTATTATTAGAAATAGAAAATATTTGATATTTACTTCTACTCTCGCGCGGAATATGCAGCCCTTCTAGACTAACCTTTGCATTCTGATATCATCGAGAATATTCATTATAGGATATCATCACGTGTGCGATTGTTTCCAATCATGAGTTCATACATTATCTCGTTTTCACTGAGTTATTGTAAATTCGAAAATTGAGAGAAAGTTTTGACTCTCTTCTTTCATTTTTCAGCATTTTTCTTTATGTTGTTTTATCTTTTGCATGACTTACGCTTTCGTCTTATTTCTTTGAAGCATATATTCATATCGTATATTCCGATTCCTAGTCAGATAGTTAATTAGTAATTGATGCTCCTTCTGCTTAGCTCACTAATTACTATATTCCACTACTCTTAATACTTCTACTATACTACCCTGATTACCTCGATTGATGCAACATCATTGCAACTCCTCGCCCACGACGCTTTAACAAGCGTAGAAGTCTAGATGATAGAGAACCACCTCTATGGTTGTTTTAAAAAAAAGCAGAAGATACCAGAATGTATAGTATTTGGCCTAGAGAAAAAATAGGTACTTACACATTAAAATCGACCAAAAAAATTGATAAAATATCTATGAACTGAATTCGACCATCAGCTATTTTTGGCGAACATTATAGCCTTCAAAATATTTCAAGCTATTCTACCGAAAATCTTTCTTACGCATCGTAAGTACTATGCATTAAAACAATATGTCCAAGTGTTTGAGGAAGCAATAATAGAAAAGCTCCTCACAAGCGCATACCAAAAAATAACGACAGGCGATGACAAGTATGTTACCCATGGAGCTACTGGTTAAAGAACGAGAAAAAAAACTGGAGCTCGATAGGACAAACAAAGACGCATCCAGTAGTTATTGGATTCAGGTCATTTGCAAATTCCAGAGCTATGCTATCAAGGAAAATAAAAACAATAATAGATGATGATACCTATCTTTGCTGTGGAAATGTTTATTGTACCCTCGAACTCACCAGCCCAACTCTGAGTATGAGAAAACATAGCAACCGAAGATATGATGCAGATGATACCAGAAGAAAACTGATCATCTATGAAGGCAATGATGAAAAAAATTCTGAGCAGCAGAGAGAAGGAAGAGCTCGAGGAAGAGGCACCCAAGGAACTCTTAATCAAGCATAAGAAGCTGGCAACGAAAAAGACCAGATTTGTATTTTGAAGTAAATCCAGTTTGCTCGATTTGTTGTCAAGACTAAAGATATACCGCTACTTTTATAGTAACCGTGGCACAATGTGCCATTGATTTGAACATCACATTTCCGCACTTCGTATTGCTTTAGTTTGACATTACCGTTTTTTTGTGATGATTGGTTATTTTAAGAATCATTTTGTCACTTTTGCTCCTACAAGAAATAATATGGTAGTGTTCTTAAAGGCCCTATTAAAAACAAGTACTCTTCAGACAGTGGTATGGAAATTGGAAACTGGCAAAAGCCTCTTGCATAGTTTAAGGCTCTCCTAACTTACTCACAAATTGTACGTTAAATAAAAAACTACTAAGACTACTAAGAACACTTTTCAAAGTTCTCTTGTAGCCTGTTTCAGAAATGTATAGAGTAATAAAATGGGGAATTCAGACCAGGTTGAGAGAATTTCATGGTCGTCCCTAGGCGTAGATAAACTTTTTACCCATGTAGTCCTTTTGCATAGCTAATGAAGGTTTATTACTCTATAGATTACATTTATGATCCTTTTAAATCCTTGTTGTCCTTTTGCCTACCTATTGAGGCAGGTAATAAAGACATAGATTATATGTACTTTTTCATGGTACTTAACCATGTTAGTATTTGCTGTTACACCATAGTGTTAACAGCATTATAAGAATATTAATAATTAATTCACTCGAACGAGAAGATGTTCTAATAATTCTCCACTATCAGTGAGTGAAAAGGTTATTATCTTAAATGTGCGCGATTGCATAAAACACGATTACCCTAATTTTACTGTACAAGAAATTGTTGAACGATGGTCCCGAATGACTGGAACAGGAAAGGCCACCGTGTTCAAATTATTGCGGGAGAGAAAGACAGCAGGTCAACTGGAACCTCCCAAGAAAATTCCAGCAAAAGTGTGACCAAGTGTGTTATTCGAAGAAAAGTTCACTCTTTTTATTTTAAAAAGAAATATCCGCCCTAGATAAAATTTAAATGGAGCATGGCCAAGATGACAGTATTCCTTTGATAACTAGAAAGTTCTTATGGACCACTTTAAAAAATATGGATTTTGCCTGGGAAAAGCATAACGGAAAAGCACTTTTACTGAAAAGCGATGAAATGGTTTGCTGACGACAAAAATACTTGAGAAGTATAAAGTAGTACAGCATAGGGAGCAAAAAGATAATCTTGATGAGACGTGGATCAATGAGGATTATATAGTACAAAAAATTTGGCAAGACAAAAATATAACCAGTGCCCGCCAAGCTGTAATGGAAGGCCTGTGAACGGGTATTTAAGTACCTTCGGGAAAAGGGAAGAGACTAATAAATGCACACATTGGATGCGCAGAGGGATTTTTAAAAAAAGGTTTTGCTAACCTTTCACTCATGTCGGACGGGAGAATTTGGATGTTTTCGAATACCATTTTGGTGAAATGATAAAATTTGTTCCGGCTGATTCGGTGGTGGTTATGGATAAAGCAAGCTATCATTCCCGGCGCATGAGAAGACACCAACTTCATCTGGGAGAAAACAAGAAATTATCGACTGGCTAACTAACAAAGGTATTGAGTCTGAGCCCAATTTGATAATGAAAGAACTACTAGCCATAGCAAATTTACACAAAAATCGCTTTATAAAATATGCCGTGGTAGATATAGAAAAAAATATAATGTAACTGTGCTTCGCTTACCGCCATATCATTACGAAGTAAATCCTATAGAACTTATATGGTCGCAAGTGAAAGGATTTGTAGCAAGACAAAACACAACATTTAAAATGAAAGATGTTAAGCTGCTGTTTGATCAACCCATTAAGGAAGTGACACCAGAGAACTGGCGAAAAGCAGTCCAGCATTAAATTAAACAGAAGGAGGAAATGTGGGATCTTGACAACCTGGTCGCTCAGACGGTTGACCCTTTAATTATGATATCAAGAGGTGATGATAGTTTCTTAGATAACAAAGAATGTAACCTATTATAATTTAATTTAATTTAATTATTGTATAATAATATATAATAATAATTATTTTCTGCACGTGATTAAAAGATAGAATTTTGCTATGAAACCAATGCCAAACTATGGAAAACTCATCTCATCTCATATGTAGCATTACAACCGAGAGTGGGTTTTAGCTGCCTGCACGTCTTGCCTCCATCTATTACGGTCTTCTACGGTTTCTTGTCATCTATATAGTTTGACTCCCAGAGTTGAGAGGTCCGTCCTTACGTTGTCCCGCCATCTCAATTTGGGCCTTCCCAGCGGCCTCTTTCCTTGAGGTGCCTCTTCCGATTTAATGAGTCTTGTGTTCTGATTCCTTTGGACGTGGCCCGCCCACATGAGCCTATTTGCCTTTATTTCTTGTATTAGATCTGGGCTGGCGTACAGCCAAGCTAGTTCAGCGTTAGTTCGTATTCTGTATCGGCCTGCTTCTGGGTCACGACAGGGGCCATAGATTTTTCGAAGTATCTTCCGCCCAAAACGTCTTATTATTTGGGTATCACTTATGCTCATGGTCCATGTTTCGCACGCATATCACTAACGGCCTGACAATGGTCTTATACAAGATGATCTTTGAAGTTCTAGAGAGATGTTTGGACTTGAAGAGTGGTTGTAAGGCGAAGAAACATTTATTTCCTTGGGTGATGCGATGCTTGATTTCTTCATGTATGTTATTATCCGCTGTTATTATTGCCCCAAGGTATTCGAGGGTTTGTACATGTTCGAAATAAAATTCGCCTATTGTCGGCTTCTGTTTCTATACGCACGAAAATTTCCTTCACGTTAATTGTACTACCCCCAACAATGTCAATATCATCAGCATATGCTAGTAACAGATTTGGGCCCCGCGGTCCAAATACCTGGGCTCGTATAGCTGCTGTTCTTGCGGCCTTTTCTAGGGCAATGTTAAAGAGCACAGGAGAGAGCGCATCTCCCTGTGTTATTCAGAAGTGCAATGCCTCGATAGTTCTTGCATACCATTTTTTCACCCTTTTTGTGCAGGGGCATGATTATTCCTTCATTCCACTCGTCCGGGATTACATTCTCCTCCCAGATACGAACCATCAGGTGACAGATGATGCCGCAATGCACGGTCATTGATCTCCTTTTTTAAAGCTCTCTGCAGTAATACCGTCCCTACCAGTTGCCTTATTGTTCTTAAGCTTGTTTATGGCTTTGCGCTTTTCGTCCAGAGTGGGTGGATTTACAAGGGCTTCAGCTGTTTGAATGGGTAGATTTGCATGGACATTCTGGCTTGGCTTATTCAGTAGATTGGCGATTTCCAAGCACTGAACACGTCACCTTTTGCCGCCGTGATCGACCCTTCGGTTCTTGGACGGTACCCTATCTTTTGCGCTCCTACTCCTGGGTAAAACAATCATACGTTGCCCGTTTGAGGGTTTCTTTCTAGTTCTTGTATTTTTTTCATTTTCACTTCCTCTCTTCTTCCTTTTTATCAAGTTGCGCATCTGGTTTGTTAGGTTGTTGAATCTCGCACATGTAGCCTCTGTGAGATTTCGTAGCTTCTCAAGTCTCGCTTTGATCGTACGTTCGTTTAGTTCCTGGCATTCGGTGTCAAACCAGGCCTTCCGAGAACGCCCCAGCTTCGGCCCTAGTACTTCCTCATTAGCTGTATTGATGCTTTCCTTAATGTGTTGCCACATCCCCTCTATATTGCTGTTCTCAGGGATTTCTCGTGACGAGGCCTCTGTGGTTCTTTCCACAAACAGTCTCTTTGTATGTGTGTCTTTTAGCTTTTCCGTGTTAACTGGACGTTCCTTCTTTGCTACCATCCCTTTCATAGCAGCGATTCGTATTCTTACTTTCGCTTTGACCCAACATAACCCAAACCATGGAAATGACATAAATTATTGGTGGGTCATCCTGTAGCTCTTTTTCGTACCTAATTAGGTTTTATTACTCTTTACATTTCTGAAACAGACTTTAATAATCGGGTACAAAAATCATATATGCAAAAAATGATGATAAAAATATCTTGACCCTACCCTGTAGATACGCCAATGGAAACGGGTGTTAAATTTTCCTACGTTAAATAGTGATTGTACTACTCTAAAATTATCTTTTAAATGTTGATTCAATATCTTTAATGGCTCCTAAGGAATTAAAAATAAATTGACTTTGGACATTTATATTTAACATCTTTTAACTTGGACCTACGTTCATAAGAATTTTTTCATGTTTCACTGCGAGGATTTACCTCCTGAAATATGGCCGTGCATTTTTCAAATAACTTGTATAAATATAAGTATCATATTTTTTGCTAAATTTGTTTTAGACGGGTTCTGTAGGGTCCGCACCAAAAAATTTCGTCAGGCTGAAAGATCTTTAATTATATTAATTAGATTGTTAACTTTAATTTATCTAATAGCTTGGTCTCATATTTCTTTTTGTTTGTAATCATATATCCTCTATTTTTATTTCATTTCAATTCTGTGTACTTAGGATTTGACTAACAGAATTTTAAAAACTCTTTCACAGCCTTAGGTCGTGTGCTACTGTCTTCATCGCATGTCTTGTTGGAACACAAACAAAATATCGAGAACAATTTATTTATTATGAGCTCTCTTTCTGAAGACTTCCATGCACGGTATTCAAATGTGGGTATATTTATCAATTTTTAAGTATATGGCGAACAATTGTTATTTTAACCTGAATATTGAGGAGTTATGTGTGAAAATCGCAAATTATTCTAATATAGCATAGCATTTTGAACATAAGAAGTGTTTTTATATCAAGTTATCAATAACGCACAACTCTCAGGGCTCTATATTAGCCAAGATCTAGTAATCAAGTCAAAATAGATTGACGCTATAATTTGCCCTTGATACTTGAATTATATGGGTTCAATTAGTTTTTTAGTTATTGGAACGATATACAGGCATTTTTGAAAGCCGATACATAACCTTGCCCCTAGTTTCGGAAGAACTGCCAGCACATTTCAATTTCTGAGCAATAGTTCAGGTTCGTTCAGATTCTTTATTATTTTTACACCCATGAAAACAATTAC
>MU182325.1:394690-430137 GCA_016904865.1 Pissodes strobi
GTATGGATCAACAACATGATCCGGTCTTGATAGCCGATAATATAGGCTAACCACAGCAAATGGTAAATATGGTGGGAGAACACAGTAAATTCATGTCTGAACATATTACCAAAGAGACTGATAGTCTATTCATGCATGCAACTTCAACAATCTGTTTATCTTCTTTGCGACCTTCTGCATTATAGGCAAAAATTAAAATTGATCTGTTGCCACTTCATATAAAATCTTTTTCAAACAATTTATCGCTTCTACAATGGTAATCTGCGATTTCGTCAATAATATCTTGCTCTCTCACCTGAAGATTGCTTTTTGCTGCGGAGAGTATATATTTTATGGTTAAAATAATTTAATCAAGCTCAGCCCCTTGTGATTCTGTAGCATTGCAATTGTCAATTGACTTTAACATTTCAGATTTTTCTTCTTCGTTAAGTGAGGATTATGGACAAAGATTGCCCTGGATCATCTTCTTTTTATATCATAAAATGCCTTAATTGCATAATGAATAGACCAATGATCTCCTACAATGTTTTGGTTGGAAAATGTTAATTACATTTTTGTAACTCAAAAGACCTTTACAGATTGTTTTACTGCTTCTAGGCTAACTGCAAATTAACCTTGATGTTTTAAATACGTCAAAAACATCGATGCACGTAATTCGATGTGTTGATACATGGATGTTTGGCCACATCGATAATTTCGAACATGGATGATGTTCCCAATCATCAGTGGCTAAATACACAAATCAATGTTTGTCATCGCGTCATCTCTGAGCTGCTTTTGAACTTAAGTTATTTTTGATAAAGATCTGCATGATGCGTCTAGATTATTGACACTCTCAGTTCGACACGACTTGTTTGTTGCTCGCATCTACGGTATAATTCTTGTTTTGTTTCTGTTACTTTTTAAAAGAAAAAACTTTTTTAAATATCGTGTTAATCTTTTATTTGATTTTTAGTACAATGGAAAAATATATTAACGAACTCGATACAACGATATACAACATCGATTGTTCTTGTTTCAACTGCGATGACTGAGGGTCGAAATTCGATGGATCGATTTTCAATTTATCGATATATTTTGAATTTTGTGCATCTCTAGGTGTAAACATCAGGGAAAATCACTGGTACTAATAACCTCTTCAGCATGTATACATAATCATTAGCTTTTTTGCAAATCTACTCGCGAGGGCTTTGAAGGGGTCACCCAAATAAAGCACAGTATCATACAGCAGAACCACATTACCTAGTAGGTTAAGTTAGGTTAAGATCAACCCCCTATGGGTGCTCCAAGCTGCTGGCCACTGGCGCTGATTCAACACCGCCTGGCGAAACAGCAGTTTTTTAGTAGCTATAGTGCATGCTTAAACTAGATGATGTAGCCTACATAATGTAATTTTAAAGAGAAATATATAGATTGATTGAGGTGTAAACATTTTTAAGCATCTCAGAATCGAGGATCAACAAATTTTCACAGGCAACTAAATTCCACTTGCTTTAGGCTCTAGGCTTTTGTCGAGATTTTTGTTTTCTGTTTGTTTCTTTCATAATAATTTATGTTCTTTCAAATGTCTATCAATTACAATGGATATGCTATTAATTTTAAGCATAACATTACGCTTTTATTAAATAAAATAATAAGAAAAATAAACCTTTATTTAGGATCTCTTTAATATTTATTTTTATATTTTTTATTGTTTCAAATATTTCCGGCTTCTGTGAGTTTCTTACAATTTTTCTAACGCTGCTCTTCGATCCTGAAGAGGTCGGAGATGATCAAATCAATACATTATAACACACTCAGATCATTTTTAAAATATGTTGCAGGATTAGCTGCAGAGTCTGAAAATTCAGAAGCTTCTACACTGACATCAAGTTTATGATTAATTAAATATGGGAGAAAGTGAATATCGTACTTGAATTGAGCCCAGATAATTTTATTATAAGCTTCTGTTTTTGAACAGGCCGCTTTCCCAACAGTTTAAAAAAATGCATATGTCAGAGCAATATATAAAAAAGGGAAGAGATGAAGAGAAAACTATACTGCCTAATATTAGTAAAGTAGTGTATGAATCTATTATACTGTGTAGGTATAATAGCTTTGTGATTTTTTAGATAGACACTCTGCAAAATAGAGGGAGTCTTAGAAATTGAGCAGGCGATAATGAATTTTAGATATTATAGCAGACAAAGCAAATAATATCTATTTAGTTCTTTTTAAGGCATTCGATAGTGTAACACCTTGGTATATCACTGGAGATGCTAGAGGTACACGATATCAGAGGCAAGGCCCTGGAACTATAAAATATTGTTTGTGTGGCAGAATTCAGTAGGTAGTAAAATCTGATCCCCATGCAAAATTGTTATGCCAACAAATGTAAGTGTTACAAAAGTTATACCTCTGTAATACACACTAAGACCTATCCTGAACTACCCAATATCCCTGTAGAGCATATATAACGTACAATCTGAAAAAGTCTAGTCTGTGGTATGTGTTTCCGATGAGTATTTTCTGTCTAATGATCTGCTGCTGGAGATATTTAAAAAATGTTCTCAAGAAGTTCCTGTGGCAGCATTATGCCTATGATAGAGGTACGATTATTTTAAATTTAGTACCCCTTTTGAATAAATGTTTTGTTTTTAAGAGGAAATTATTTTCTATGTGTACACTAATTTTCTGTTTCACCATGTTAGGCTGTAATTTGCTCTTGTTGCTATTGGTTCTACGCCCATCAACTGGGGTTTTGTAATTTTTATCAGTTAATAGAATAAATAAAGAATTATCCATCTGGCTACCTATCTAATGATTTGTCAGACGAAATCAGGTGTTTAATTAATATCAGATGCAGATCAAATTCCTTCACGCCAGTCGGCGAGGTGAAATGATAATTAAGTGTCATAAAGTGGGCATTCCTTTAATCCCAGCAGTACTCATTCTGTTTTAAGTATTGTTCAGCATTTCTTACGCATATATTGCCAACTCGGAACATGATGAGGCTTTCTGGGAGCAATAGTGAGCTGGACATGACTAACCATCAGATTAAGAAACTAGTTTCGCTTATTTGCTATGAATTTAGGTGCAAATTACTTTTGTAGTTGTAAATATACAGAGTGATATAGTTTTTTAGGATCAATCATCTTTGAAACATGAGAAGAAAATTTATATACGTATCAAAATCGAAACGGGATCAAATTTCAAAAAGCTCTGTTAAAATGCATCAAAATATAGTTATAGATATATATATATAGACATAGTTCGTATCTTGGCTGGTATCCAAGTGGGATTTAAATAATAATGAAAAGCAACAGTTCTTGGCCAAAGTTTTCCCAAAAGAGAATAGTGAAAAACTTCTTTTCTTTTGGGAAAACTTAAACAGACTTTCTAGAAGAAACAGTATCAAGGGATTTCTAGAAGCGTTTTGCATCTCTTCTCTGCAGGGTTACGAGGGAAATTATAACTTAACTAGGTACCAATTCGAAAAATGGAGATATAAATAAAGATCATTTTGGTTAATATCATAATTCTCAGCAAGCAAATAAGAAGAAGGATGTACACATTTTGGAAAAAGAATAATAGTATCACTTTGTAACTTACTATTTAAAACTACGAATGCCGACAGGTGTTGGCATCAATTTATGTGGTAAAAAATTCAATGAATAATAAATCATATAATTTCATTTCAACATGATTTAATGATTAATAGGTCAACTTCCATTATAATATTTAAAACTCCCAATTTGTCCAAATTACTAAACAAACGAACTCAGTTTGGCTTGTTTCACGTTGACTTCATCAAATGATATACTTTCACCTAAAATTCTAATATCTGTTTATATAATATAAAATCCAAATTATCTCTTTTCATTTGGGGTTGATTGGTTCACATCTTATTAATAGAAAGGGGGCATTCAGCTGCCATTGTGCTGCTCAGGGCTCTAACCTTGGCACGCTCCTATTTATATTATTCGCTAATAGTCTAATAGCGGTAATTAGAAATGCGTCATTCTTGTGTTTGTAGATGATTTAAAGATTTATTATGAAATCGATTTCGTGAGTAATTGCCCTCAATTGCAAATAGGCTTGAATAACACTAGTGACCTGGTCAGAACATTATAAATTTCACTTCAATAACGCTAAATGAGCAGTTATAGATATCTTACTTATTTAATGTGTAACTATATAGCATGAGAAGAGAGGTGTTAGCCAGGGTGCGAGAAACCTTGGAGTGACATTTGATTGTAGATTGTCTTATAATAGCTCTATAATAAAATTTGTAAAGTCGCAATGCAGGATTCATAGTCCTAATAAGGCAAACACGGAATTTTTTAGATCTTAATTGTATTAGACGTGCAGTGTATGTGGTTCATGCGCATACACAAATATCTAAAGTCCATCATTGGTGTCATGTGAAACCTGTATTATAAAGAAACCCTCCGTATATAATCCTCGTATTTAGCTATTCAGGAGAGTGCATGGTATTGTGGATGACTAAAAATTTATTTATTTTACAATTTCAACATGCATATATCACAAGTTAATTTTTATTTATGGCAGTGGCCCACCCTAAAGGAAGATTCTATGGCACTCGACGGGCGGTGTGTATACGAAGACGCTGGATTGACACGGTTCTTGAATAGTTGTAGGTTGTAATTTGGAGGAAGCAGATGGTCTGGGAGTGAGTTCACAGTGACGCAGTGCGCCAGACAAAGGAGTCCTTGTAAAGCCACGTTCTGGGTGTTTCCAATTGTATGACTGTCCAGATCCCGGGTCAACTCCGGGTAGCCGACGAGCGCACAGCTCTCTTCCGAATGGAATCGAGCAGCTTTTGGGTGTGCTGAGGTGCGGCACCCCAGATGTGTGAGCAAAATTTTAAGCACCGTCTTCTTTGCGCTTTGTAGAGCAAGAGCAACTGCTGCGGTGTATACAGTTTTTTGTTACGAAATAACGCACCAAGCTTCTGCGAGGACTATTTTGCAATGGTAGCAATGTGGTCATACCAGGACATATTGTTGTTGATCGAGAAACCCAGTAGTCCGATTGTCAGGGATGAAGGAATGGTCGATCCTGACATAATGATCTTATGGCCCACCGTATTGGCTGTCTTGGTAAACGTGGCTGGTTGGACTAAATTCCTGTCGCCCCAAGTTCGAACTTTCTCCCAATCTTGAATAATTGTTGTAATCAATCTGCTCCTGTCTGCGGTGATAAATCTCAGTCGCTGGTAAAGGTTTTTCTTATATAAACTGAGAGACAAAAGTGCTGTCATCTGCAGAACAAATTTACTAGTTTCGGTCAGCAGGTCATTAATATAGATGAGGAACAGAGTTGGCGAAAGTATTGTGCCCTGAGGCACTCCCGCATTAATGGTCAATGTGTTCGAGATGTGTGCATCAACTGCAACGTGCAGAGATCGATTCTTAAGAAAACTGCCAAGCCAGCTCCAGAGAGACGCGGGCAGTGCGAAGGACGGCAAGGTGTTGTTGAGCAATCCGTCATGCTAAACTCTATCGAATGCCTTCGAAATATCCAACGCAATAGCTCGAGATTCTCCGTAGTTCTCAATTGCTCTACTCCATACATGACATAGGCCAATATATCTCATGTCGATCTCTGTTTGCAGAAGCCGTATTGGTTATCGCTAATTATTATGTTGGTTTCGAAGTACTTGAGTAATTGCTGATTGACTACACATTCCATGATTTTGGAGATTATTGGAAGTAAGGCAATTGGGCAATAGTTTAAAGGCATGTTTTTCATGTCTTTTTTGGAACAGGTTGCACTCGAGCGACTTTTCAAGAACATGGGTAAATCCCCTTTCGGTATACAGAGAAAAAAGCCTGGAAAATGGGTGTTAGTTCGTTGGCGCAATTCTCTAGCATGATGGCAGGTATTCCATCCGGTCCTAATGCTTTTTACGTATCTAGCTTTGTTGATGTTGGATATGATGGGGAGGGCCTTGCCTTGGGGGACATTTAAGGTAGAGTGCGATGAAAACATTTCGGCGAGTATGTTTGCTTTTTCTTTAGCTGCATTCGCCGTGACGCCGCGTTCGTCTGTCCAAGGGATGGAGAGACGTAAGTTAGGTATCACTTGTTGCTTTTGCTACCGACCATAAATTCCTAGAGCCACTGGGGCATTGCAAAAAGTTATTTCTGGTCCATGGTATTGTGGATGACTAATTTTTTGTATATTTTACAATTCCAACATATACCACAAGGTAATTGCACACATTTGACTTTACCAACACATTCCTAACAAAAACACATTTTAAATTAAATATCTTTTTAAACTGTGCCATTCTTATAATACAACACAAACATACAGATATATGTTTAATGTTATAAACGAACCACTTTCGAAAAAGAGAGCTCATCGATATTTTGGGACGTTTATGGGGTGATAATAACTTGGCTTTACTACTATATTTACTACCGATTAGAAAGCACCTTGTAATTGGGATCATAGAATAGAGCAATATCAGCACTAACTAATTTAACAATAATGCCAAATTATGTTTTTTATATAACAGTCCTAATAAATGTATAAACTGGGTTTTAGTTTTATGTTATAAATGCTCGTCAAAAAAAAACAAAGATGATTTTAACATCAGTTTTAAAGTTGGCGATTTGTTATGAACTTTTCAGATCCTGAAAGGTCCTTTCACTGAAATTTCACGTCGAAGTGTGGCTTTGCTCTAACAAGGATATTTGGATATTATACAGGCCTGAGATTAAGGTAATCCAAAAATTGAAAAACCTTAGGCTGTTGCATTTGGGTCATTGTATTACATTATAGATGAGATTCTAAGTCCAAGTTCGTCCAAAAACAATTTCAGTATCATTTTAAAATTGTTGTAGCTTGTAAACGAATATTTTCCTGCAATAAGTACACTTCTGAACATTTTTATCTAACTGTCTTTTGCTACTGCTAAGGCTCAAAAAAATACATACTTTCAATCGACCATAATGGAGAAACAATTAAAGGTTTACCACTATTAAATTGTATGTAACTTTAAAATAAACGATCATTTTCGTATATGAAACCAGACAGATGCAACTAAAAGACTGGAGCAACATAAATGACTAGTTCGTATTTATTTTTATTTAGTTTTATTTAACAACTATTCCCTAGCTTCTATATTCGAGCGAGCACCCTACTTCTAGACCACCATCTTACTCAAACGCCTTTGTCGAAAATGAATATAAGTATACGGACCGGCATGATACATTTTTAATAGTTGATTATTAAGCTTTTATGTTTATAATTTGGCAGTTAAGTAGATGATTTTTCGAATTACTATATTACAGCCTAATCAGGTGTACAGGGTGAAAATGAATGCCAGTTTCTCCCTCTCGCTTGGCTAATATTAACTCGAAAGGACTTGACCCAAATGAGCGTTAACGAACCAAATGTGAGGGCTGAATTTGATTCAATATCCAGGAAAAATGTGCTAAACGCACCTAAAGAGGTTACAGGATGTTTTATGCGTATAAACCATGACGATTGACGATGACAGATGTCATTTCACCAAGTGACAATGTCGTCTGTTTTCTTATTATTATTATTAAAGCCTATTAAGATAATAATATACAACTAGTCATGAGTCATGTAAATATAAATTCAATGTCACATGAAACTTGTAATCCAATCATAGCCCTCCCAGCAACCACACCTTTAAGTGCGAATATTTTGATTAGATGTCATTTTATTTTATACTCTAGCAAAACAAAAACATTGTAATATATATTTACAAAAAGCTGCAACGCAGTAGAGTAGAAAAGTATGTCTCATTAATTTTCAATTATTAAACTCGACCAACAAAACATAGTGGAATCAATTACAGTACGACATGACTGGTGGTACTATCGCAACGGTTGCATGCAAAAACTTATCTTGTAGTATGATAAAATGTAATGCATGTGAATAATGTTTACAAATATTTGAAAATATTTATACAATTTAGCATCTTTGGCCACTGCCGCAACAAATCCTTTTAAAATTCTTTCGTTCTTACGCAAGCATTCTTTTTCTGTAGGTTGATCTGTTAAGAAAGAACTTGTCAATGGTTTACTGTGCAGTAAAAGTTAAGGAATTTACCGTTGCCAGCAAAACAAATAACTATTTAGCTTTTGAACTATTGGTTATATATTATTGAGATCATTTTATTACGTGTTGAAGATGTAGGTATATTTGAAAGTAAAATAAATAGGCATTGCTGCTGCTCTTATGAGTGAGATATAATAGTTCGAAATGATTTGCTATTAGGGCGGCATTAGTAATAAAATACAATGTAAAATTTTTACAGAACCATTAACCAATGAATTTAAGACGTTATAACATATATCTAACATGTTACCAGTATTTCCACTATCAGGTATCATTTGCAAACTCCTCCAGAAGTCACTTATTTAATAAATAAACTCGTAGTGACTTTCTAAAACTTTAATTTACTATTTTTTCTTTAAATAATTTGCGAGGTTGATTTGTTGATTTATTAATCACTTAACTCTACTTCTAGTCGATTATATGATATATTGATTACCAGAAGGATTTTGATAACGTGAAGCACATATTACATGACATAGATATTGACTCTAAAGATGTCAGAACCATCAAGGAACTTTATTGGAATCATTAAGAGTAACTACAGAATCATTTGAAGTCCTTAAATGAGTAAGTCAGGAATCTACGTTGAAATCACATTAAATAGCATAAATGACATCGACAGACGCTTTTTGCTTAAAATTAATGCCAGAAAATCCAAAATGATGATAATAGCAGTCAGCCACATGATATTGTTAATCTGAGCATAGACGATACCAATATAGAAGAGGTATCACCGTTTGAATAATTAAAACTAATCAAAGGTGAGATTGAGGGTGAGTTATAAAGGGACAACATTTCTGAGATTACAAAATTTCTAGTAAAAATGAGTCAGAACGTATAGTGTACACCTCAAATAACGTTAATGACGTCGGTAGAAGCTTTTTACTTAAAATTAACATCAGAAAAACCAAGATGATCATGATAGCAGTCAGCCACATCATATTGTTAATCTGAGCATGGACGATACGATAGAGTTATCACCATTTGAATAATTGAAACTACAACTAATCAGAGATGAGATTCCTGGTGAGTTATGCAAGGACAAAATTTCTGAGATTAAAACATTTCTAGTCGATTATATTATATATTGATTACCATGAAGTTTTTGATAATATGTAGCATGACCTCTTGGACAGATTACATAAAATGTAATGGATCTAAAAATATCAGAATCATCACGGAATTTTATTGCAATGAAATCGCAAAAATGAAAATAACTGAACAAATAACTACATAATCATTTCCATTCCTAAAAGGAGTTAGTCAGAAACATATAGTTTATACCTTAAATAACGCAAATGACATCGGTAGAAGCGTTTTACTTAAAATTAACACCAGAAAAACCAAGATGATCATGATAGCAGTCAGCCACATGATATTGTTAGCACGGCAAATATAACAACTATTTGCCGTGTTGTTAGTCTGGGCATATACGATACCAATATAGAAGAGGTATCACCCTTTGAATAATTAAATCTACAACTAATCAGAAATCAGATTGCGGGTGTGTTATACATGGACAACATTTCTGAGATTAAAAAAAATCTAGTCGATTATATGACATATTGATTACCAGGAGGCTTTTGATAATGTGTAGTATCACCTCTTGAATAGATTAGTTGAAATAGGTATTGGATTGAAAGATATTAGAATCATCAAGGACTTTTATTGGAATCAAATGGCGAAAATAAGAGTAAGTAAAGAAGTAACTACAAAATAATTTCCATTCCTGAAAAGAGTAAGTCAGGAACGTATACTTTCAGCTAACCTCCTTAATATATACGTTGAAATACTGTTCCAACTGATATTAGAAGGCTAAATAAGAAGAATCGAAGTGTACGATGTTCCAATAAATAATATTATAATTTTCAAAACACCCTAAATAACGTCAATGACATCGATGGAAGCTTTTTGCTTAAAATTAACGTCAGCAAAACTAAAATAATGATGATACAGTCAGGCATGTGGTAATTTTAATCTGAACTTAAGCGATACCAACATAGAATAGGTATCACGATCACGACTTTAATACTTAGAAACTACACCTAATCAGAGATGGGATTGCGGATGAGTTATGCAAGGACAACATTTCTAAGATTAGATAATTTTCTTTTGGCACGAAATATTCTCTTTACGCTAAAGTCAAAACTATAAATAGAATAGAAGCATTTGTAATATGGATCCTCCGTATATCTCTGATGGACACAAATCCAACAAATATGTTCAAAGAATTGCTGGTATAGAAAAGCAGCTACTAGATATCATAAAAGGGAGAAAAATATCTTACTTTGATCACATTCTTAGGAGTCTTAGATTTTCTATATCTAAACTTAATTTGTACGCTAAGATAAAAGGCAGTCGTTGTCCGAGATGAAAACCACACTCATGGCTTCGCAGTATTAGAGTAAGAGATAGCCCTATCCGAAAGAGAAAAAACGTGAATAACATAAATTACATCGGTAGAAGCTTTAAGCTTTGAAGTAACACCAGCAAAACCAAAATGATAATAATAAGCAGTCAGCCACATCATAATGTTAATCTAAACATCGACGGCACCAGCATAGAACAGGTATCACGCTTTAAATACCTAGAAACTGCACTTAACCAGAGATGGGATTATGATGAAGAGATCAAACTTCGAAGGGGTTATATGAAGACAATACTTTTGAGATAAAAGAAAATTCTTCTGGCACGAAATCTTCCCTTAACGCTAAATCAAAACTATAAATAGAATAGAAGCATTTGAAATATGGATCCTCCGTAGATCTCTGATGGATATATGACCAACAAATATGTTCAAAGGATTGCTGGTGTAGAAAAGCAGCTACTAGATACCATAAAAGACAGGAAAATATCTTATTTTGATCACATTCGATCAAGTTCTAGATATTCGATACCTAAACTTTTTCTATAGAGTGAGATAAAAGGCAGTCGTTGTTCGAGATGGAAACCACACTCAAGGCTTCGCAGTACAAGAAACTGGTGTGGAATAAGAGATGCTCCTACGATATTCCGAATGGCGAAAATCTTAAATAACGTAAATGACATCGACAGAACCTTTAAGCTTAAAAGTAACACCAGCAAAGTCAAAAATTAATAAGCAGTCTGCCACATCATAATGTTAATCTAAACATCGACGGCGCGGCCCCATTGTAGAAAAGGTATGACGCTTTAAATACCTAGAATCTACACTTGATCATAGATGGGACTATAATGAAGAGATCAAACTGCGAGTGGGTTATGCGAATACATCATTTCTGAGACTGAAAAGTATTCTTCTGTCCCGAAATCTTCGAATGAGAGTAGCAACATATTATCTATACCCTATACTACTATAGGGAGCAGAAGTGGGGTCAAATAAAGTCATAACTATAAATCTAATAGAGGCGCTTCAAATGTGGATCCTCCGTAGACTGCCCACATGGCCAACAGAATTACTGGCGCAGAAAAGCAGCTGCATAAAGGAGAGAAACATATCTTACCTTGGTTATATACTTAGAGGTCCCCGATATTCTATACCCAAATTAATTCTACAAGGTAAAATAGAAAGATAAAGCAGTCATGGTACGTGACGATAGCAATATAAAAGGATTGTTGTGGAGTAAGAGATACATACCACTGCAATATCCCGAATAACAGAGAATGGCAGATGGTTTAGGAAATGACGAATGATCACCAACGTGTGGTAAGCATAAGGTACAGCAAGAAGAAGAGGAAATAGTAATCTAAAGTCAATCCCATTTCTAGCATTAAATGAATGTGCATCACCATTCAACACATAAAAGGTCGGTTTGAAAATAGTTAGGGTTAGTTTAGATTTGAGCGAGTCTACTTCATTACAGTAGAAGGATTTTCAAGAAAAAATCCTTTAGGGTTCGAGCAAAGTGTATCACAGTGTCGATTCGTAACTTACCGTATCATCAAATGATAGTCCCAAAAACTTAGTACAGAATACTCTCTCATTAAGTTCAGCATTAATCTGACCATTTAAATTTAAATCACTAATATGCAAATAATAGGCAGTTTGTCTTTGTGATACTCATGAATACATGAAAGGGAACCATCTAGACTATCGATTACACTTCGATAATGTCTTGTCCTTTGTCATTATTTTCTTCTGTAAATAGTAAAGATAATGGAGGTATCATCTAGAATCAGCGCAGGAGCACAGCCCATGTCCACTAAAAACGCTAAATCGTTAATATGTATATAAAATATAAAGAGTTGATCCTATTATGAAACACTAGGGGTAATTAGTACACTGCTTTTAGATGTTTCAAAGTAATTTAATGAGATATTTTTCTCCACATATGTTTCGGATTGATGAGGCCTTTATCAAGAGTAGTTGTATACTAAAATCTAAAATTGTTATACCCTACTAAACCGCCCGACGGTATTTTGTTTTTATTGCACTGTCAATTATGCAGGTCAGTTGGCCGTTCGTATTTAAAACGTCTGTTTTTTGTGACTTTTGGAATTCTAGGTAGGTACTCCAAAAAGTTCAGCCTTTTGCTTTTTGTTTCCATGTTTAAAAGTTTGACATTATTCGTATCTATAAAATTGTTATTTTCTATTCAATGTTTTGCTAGCCAGTGTTTTTAATATTATGTAAAATCGACCAGTTTGTCCTACGTATACAGATTCACAGTTCACACAATTTATCTTGTAAACAACAGATTTAGATTGTTTGTCAATTTTGTCTTTAATGTTTATTAGTCTTCTCCCTAGATTGTTCTTATTAACCTCAATTGTTTTACAGCCAAATTTATTTAATTGTTGTGAAACTTTATCTGTAATTTTCGGCATATAATTGATAAATTTAAACGGCTCCTTTTCTAATTTTAATGTAGGGTTATACAATTATTTAGTTAAAATGTTCTTCTGTTTTTTCTTTATTAATTTGTCAATCAAAGTGATCTTATAACCGTTATTAATTGCAATCTGTTTGATAATGGATACTTCTTTTTGGAAACTCTCCGAGTCTAGGGGAAAGCTGAAAAGTCTATGGATGGGACTATGAAAAGTGGAAAGTTTTACTTGCCAAGATTGGTTAGAGTCTTTATGAATTATTGCATCTGTTGTTTTCCTATATATATCAAATTTAAGCGAATCTCTTGTCTTTGTAAACTTTATGTCCAAAAAGTTTAGAATGTTGCTAGATTCTTTTTCCATGGTAAATTGAATTCTATTGTTTAGGAAATCTAAAAATGTTAAAAAGGTATCTAAGTTTTTATAACCCTACATTAAAATTAGAAAAGGGGCCGTTTAAATGTATCAATTATATTCCTAAAATTACAGATAAAGTTTCAAAAGAATTAAATAAATTTGGCTATAAAACAATTCAGGTTAAAAAGAATAATCTAGGGAGAAGACTAATAAACAATAAAGACAAAATTGACAAACAATCTAAATCTAATCCAAAATAAATTGTGTGAACTGTGAAGCTGTATACGTAGGACAAACTGGTCGAAATTTAAATATTAGGATTAAAGAACACAAAAAATCGATTTTACCTAATATTAAAAACTCTGGCTTAGCAAAATGTTGTATGGAAAATAACCATTTTATAGATACGAATAATGTCAAACTTTTAAACATGGAAACAAAAAGCAAAAGGTTGAACCTTTTGGAGTGCCTACCCAGAAATCCAAAAGTCACAAAAAACAGACGTTTTAAATACGAACGGCCAACTGGCCTGCTCTTTAAACACCTGCATAATTGACAGTGCAATGAAAACAAAATACCGTCGGGCGGTTTAGTAGGGTGTAACAATTTAGATTTTAGTATACAACTACTCTTGATAAAGGCCTCATCAAGCCGAAACATATGTAGAGAAAAATATCTCATCGAATTATTTTGAAACATCTAAAAGCAGTGTACTAATTACCCCTAGTTTTATTGTTCAACGATGTTTCACAAGGATCCTACCGTCGAAACTATTCATTGTACTATTATGAAACCTTCAGTGATGCCCATATTAATATTTGCCTTATTAGGCTTAGAGACTAATACCTATCGGTTTGATTTATTGTTAAATTTATTTAAACGCAGAGCTCCTAAAGTCATATTTTTGGAGCTGTTTGGGCCACAAATAGCCCCTGCCTGATTCTCACCCTCTTCCAATCCTTAGGTAACTTCTGTAATTGATGAAAAGGTGCAAAAATGCACATCTGATATTTATCGAAGCAGTACAGAGGTTTAGCAGTGTAAGAAAAGAATAACGTTGAGTTTTAAAAATGTCTATAATGCTTAACATTTATGAGGATCCGGCCAATTTTTATAGTATAGAGTCAGTTTTAGGTAATTCGGCGGGCTTTTCGGCCTTACAGTATTGAATGAATTTTAAAAACTACATTAAGTTCTTTGGGATCAGCAAGCAGCTGCCAAAAATCACCTCTCTTATTATAGCCAGCGCCGCGCCGCGCGCCGGACCCTCAACCAGACCATGAATGAATGATTCGTCGTTCTCCAGGCACCAGTTCAAGCGACAGTGCTCTGTGAGAAGCTCCGTCACACGCCTCGTATCCGTCAGTCTACAAGACACTGGTTCACTCAAGAGTAGCCCAGCCTTTGGAGTAGCTCGCAATGGGCCCCTGGTCAGCACATTAAATGCGTTTCTACGGATGTTGGCAGCTGTACTGTAAGACACACCTATTACGGGTTGGCTCAGGTCTCATTGGACGCATTGTAAACATTCGAATCTTCCTCGAATCTCCCGGAACCCAAACAAGACTGGCCCTATTATGCTCGATCAAGACCTCCCTGCACTCAGGCACTAACGCAGATTTGATTATATCTAGTTCAAAAGCTGACAGAGCAGCTCTGCTCTCCGAGTAGGTATAGACGTCCTTCCCTTTGAAGGCTATTGAATTGACAAGTTCTCATACGTGCATTTTAACAACGCATACAACTCGGCTTGCAACACGAATGGGCAAGTACCATGGGCAAAAGCAAGTCTTGGCCCCTTGGATTCTCCATACATACCCGCCTCAATATCACTATCCATTCTGGAGCCGTCCGTGTGCCCCCCCAACCACCCATCTTTATCGGGTATGTGAAATCTGAGGTCTGCTTGATCTATATTGTCTGTCAACACCATTATACTTTTAGGTCATTACATTCAGAATTGAATTCTCTTTCAAATGGTATGCCACAAAGCTTACATTTCACTTAAAAAAGGACGTTATAAACTTATCCCGAATAAGGCCTAATATACAAAAAGAAGCTGATGTGGAGTTGTTTTTTAATTAGTGCCTTATGAAATGTTTTCGTGCTACATCGCTGTTTGACTTTTTGCCAAGTAGAGTTAAATGAAACTGCTGCAAAGTGTTTTAATAAAACTGAGTTCGTTAATTTTATTAAGCAATTCGGAAGGCTAAATTGACCTTGTAAACCAAGTTGCAGATTTCATTAACTTGTAGCGTACACAGACCGTGAACTCTTATTACTGTTTAATTTACGGAATTATCAGCAACCATACTAAAAAACTGTACTCTTTTATGTATTTAAGACAATGTCGTGCTACTTTTTTATGAAATTATACGTTTATATCAAGTACGACGTGCGCTTTGAAGGTGAGTATTTGATTTTTTTTTTCTTTTAGAATTAAATGTAGAGACGAGGTCAATGCCGTTAATTTGGAAATTATTAAACAGTGTGTCCCCGGATTAATATTGGCAAAGAAAAATCATATAAATGATAGTTTAATGATATATTTATGATTCAAAATAATGGTCTTTTTTAGAAGATTGTAGGCATAATGATAAAGGCTAAAAGGAACATTGAACTTTGTCATAATTCCTCACTGCCAAAAAAAAACCTCAGCAGCCAAACACAGCCAACGAGCTTAATTAAGGGCCAGTTCTTTGAACTTCGATTAGTCACTTTAAACACTCGTTCAATTAATAAATCAGTGTTTTGAATGTGTCGATATCAGTATGACATTAATAGACGTGCGACATTCAAAACACTAATTAATTTAGCAGTTACTAATCGGAATTCAAATTAGTGGCCTTACGCCAGTTTCTGTTGGACAAATACACATCCAATTCGGCTGTTTGCATGTACGAAATATACTAACTGCAACACTCTTTGTACTGCTTGCATAATTTTTTTTTAGTCCAAAGTTTTTTCGATTTTTTCAAGAGGCGTTGGAAAAACCCAATTCAAAATTTTATTTTTTCCTTAAATTCTATACGAAAAAAACGGAAACCAAATAGGAACTTCTAACAAACAGAACACTGACAAAACGTCCTCACAAAATTATTAAGAAAAGGTCAATCAAAACAAAACTAAAATATAATTAAGAAAAAAATCTGTTTAAATAGACCCATTACTAAGAGAAACAGAACAGCTTTAGTATAGGACAAAACACAAGAATAATAAAAAAAAATCGTCAGTTTCTGAAGACAAAATGTCACCATCAGTATTATCAAAACTATGATCATCTTAGGATCAGAAGAATCTTCATTAGGACGATTTGTATTTGGAACATATTGGCAAATGAATAGTCGCTAGAACATTTTTTTCACCGATGTTCTTATCTGGAAGGTAAAGGTCGCTTCTAATAATTGCAACCAATTTTCCCACTCATAACAATTTATTTCTTTTTTTTTCGAGTGAATGAGTTGAAATGCGGACCAGTTCCTTTCATAGGCTGATAATGATAGAATTAGTTGTAATAACCGAGATACCCCCAAATAAAACGAAAAGGTATTTTCGGAAAAATCGGATTTGACTCCTGTTTTTTCCGAATTTCAAAAAATTTAATTTAGTGGCCGATTAAAGTGACTAACTTTCACACCAACGCAACGGCTGAAAGGGTATGCACCCCTCCTTTTGTTAAGAACTCAGGTCAAAACTAAATTATGCTTAAAAGAGCTTTATAAGTTTTGACGGCTGGTAGAATCGTTGACAATTGTTAAGGAGCGTGACGAAATTATGCTTTCAGGTGAAAGATAATTGACTTTCTCGGAAGGTTGCGAATATTAATAAGGGTATTGGTTCGAGCAGTCCTTAAAAGGATAAAATAAATAGTTTGGATTTTTTGGGCTTTGAATAATTTATTGATCATCTAAACTATATCCTGACAACAATCAGATTTACTATAGGAATGGTAATGTTTTCTTATTGCTATCGTAAAGGTTTATAGGAATCCCAACTTGCGCACCATAGGGTATCCTGGAAAGTACTTTTCATATGGGAAACTTTCTATTTTTAATTTTGCCAATTACCAAATACCAAATTGTATCAAGAGGATAAAACTTAAGATATCTTGTACAGTCTAAACTTTCACTATTGACCCAGAGGGAAGTACCCTTGATTTTCATTTCAGAGCAAAAGTTAATAAGAAAATATTCTTTAGAGTTACAATTTGGGCTAAGATATGAAATTTCACAAAGAAGTTCAAACATCGACAGCGGTTCAATCAACATTTAGTAAACGATAATTTAACTTAACGAGATCTCTAAAAAAGTATTCATGATTAAATCTACGTTTGGAGAGAACTTTTTTAAATGAGATTAACCGAAAAATGGAATCAATCTAACATGTCTACCAAAAATAATATAGGTTTTATTTAAATAAAAAAATCAAATTTTACCATGGTAGGTCAAGTACTTAATTCAACAATAATTCATAATACTATTTAATAACTTGGAAAACTTCCACATGCAAAATATAGATCAGATTTTGAATTCCGATATTGCCGCCCTTATCATAACTGAAACAATACCTCTTCTAATTCGTCGACATCCTGAAAGAATCTGTGTAGGTCTGGCGACCTGGGTGGCCAGGAAATTTCAGAACCTCTCCCTATATATCGTTGTAGAATTACTATATGCAAAAACTGGGTTACTCATGCAGCATGGCAAGGTTTTCATCACTCCACCAGAGACAGTTATATGAGGACAGCACTCCATTTGACGTTAACATGGCTTCATCCAAGAATAACATCTCACTTGGAGAGAATGGGTCATCTTCTGTTCTACCTGTCATTGCAATCAGGAACAAAATAAAAAGCGCGTTTTTCTTTGTTTAAGTGTGGGAATGAATCTAGGTTTTTGAAGATCAAATTTATAGTCTGGGGCCGATCAATGACAGTTTGTGACAAGAGGGGCTGCATTGTATTGGCTGGCAGGAACGTCAAACTGGTGAGAGCAGTTTGATTACGGGGAGTGACGCCCCCACCATTCCGAGTTGCCACGGGATGTGGCCCATCAAATCCCATCGTCCTCCTCCAGGCTGGAGAACACCAAAGTACAAAGTCTGGAGCTGATCACTGGGGAGTGATCCAACAAACCCCATTTTTACCCCTGTCAAACTAGGGACCGCCAAAGGAATGAGTCTGGGGCCGATGCTTCGAGTGGAAGCGGCCCTAGGTGGTAGATGCATAAGCCTACTCGCATCGTTCGGTGAAAGACCACCCCACCAGAATTGGGAAGCGCTAAGTGGTTTTCCCAAATCACGTTCCGCTTCCGCGCTGGTGGTCCCGTGTTCCACAGTAGGAATATATGGACATGATGGTGCTTCCAGGATCAAAATATTCCGGAAGTAAACTCCCCGGCCATTCGGATCTCCGGGCGCTGGGTGGCCCTGGGAGCCCTTCATTCCGCATTTCACAGACAGCAAAGATACCGAACCAATTTAGAATAGATTTCTGCAACATAAGAGGCCTAAATACAAACATAAATTCGGTACACCAACATCTACAAGCAAATAGACCACACATATTAGCCCTTACAGAAACACAAGTATGTTCTACGACAACAACAGTGAACTACCTCTATCCTGGTTACGACTTACATACCCGATTTAGATATAAGTTCGGAATATGCCTTTTTGTCCGAAGCGACCTTTCATGTCACCGCGAGGAAACACTCGAACCGAACAACCTTGACGTCATGTGGCTCAAGTTCACCGCCAAGGGATTAACCAAGTTTATATGTTGTCTCTATCGCCCTCCGAGCGATAGAGCCTACCAAAGCTTTTTCTCAACACTAGCTACCACTTTTGACTCAATACAGGTCGATCACCCCAGTTCAGAAATAATCGTTCTGGGAGACTTCAATGCCCACAACACCAACTGGCTCAAACATCACAACAAGACCGACAACGAAGGTAGAGAAGCTGAAGCATTTGCCATCAGCTGCGGGCTTACTCAACTTGTAGACGAACCAACTCGAATCTCAGAGAGGGGCGAATTCGCCGCCCTCCTGGATCTTTTTCTGACCACCAATCCTGACCAGTACAAGGTTACAGTTGGTCCCCCATTAGGTATCTCCGACCACAAACTTATTACAACGGTTTGTGAATTGCCACCCATACAGAAGGATCCACCATTGCCTCGCAAAATCTGGCATTACAATTCTGCAAATTGGAACGATCTAAGGCAGTTCTACCTAGATTTTCCTTGGCTCGACGTCTGCTTTGCCACTGACGACCCGTCAGACTGCTGCGAAGAGATCATGCAAGTAATCTCCTCAGGAATGGAAGCATACATCCCAAATTCCATCAAGTTACCATCAAAAGGAAAGCCCTGGTTCGACAAAAGATGCGAAAGAGCTGTAGGAAGGAAACAGCAAGCCTATAAGTACTGGCAGCAAAATCAGACCGCTGAAAATCGCAATTATTTTATCGAAGCGAGAAACGAGTGCAAGCGTGTGATCGACGAAACTAAGGACAAACACAATCAAAGGATCAGGAATAAACTTTTGCAATGCCCCAGTGGTTCCAGGAATTTCTGGTCGGTAGCAAAGGCAGTAAGTAACAACTTTACAAAAACGTCTCTCCCACCTTTGACGGACGAACGTGGCATCACGGCGGCTACAGCCAAGGAAAAAGCAAACATGCTCGCCAAAATGTTTTCATCGCACTCTACCTTAGACGTGCCCCAAGGCAGGACTCTCCCCACTATACCGAACATCAACACTACCATGGCAGAAGTCAAGTTTTCTCACCGTGATATTCGCAAAATCCTTAAAGAACTAGATACGCAAAAGGCATCGGGACCGGACGGAATACCTGCCATCGTGCTAAAGAACTGCGCCAACGAACTAACACCCGTTTTTTCCAGGCTTTTTTCTCTTTCTTACAGAAAAGGGATTTACCCATCCTCTTGGAAAGTCGCTCGAGTGCAACCTGTTCCAAAAAAAGGCAAGAAAACCACGCCCTCAAACTATCGCCCAATTGCCTTGCTTCCAATAATCTCCAAAGTCATGGAACGTGTAGTCAACCAGCAACTACTCAAGTACCTCGAGAGCAACATAATAATCAGCGATAATCAATACGACTTTCGCAAAGAGAGATCGACAGGAGATATATTGGCCTATGTCACTCATATATGGAGTAGGGCAATTGAAAACTACGGAGAGTCTCGAGCGATTGCGTTGGATATTTCAAAGGCATTCGACAGAGTTTGGCATGACGGACTGCTCAACAAACTGCCGTCCTTGGGACTGCCTGCCTCTCTCTGCAGCTGGCTGGCCAGTTTCCTTAAGAACCGATCCCTACACGTTGCAGTCGATGGACACATCTCGGACACATTCACCATCAACGCGGGCGTGCCTCAGGGCGCAATACTTTCACCAACTCTGTTCCTCATCTTTATTAATGACCTGCTGATCGAAACGAATAATCCTGTTTACAGTTTTGCAGATGACAGTACCCTTGTCTCCCACTTTAGATCAGAAAAACCCTTACCAGCGACTGAGACTCATCACCGCAAGACAGGAGCAGATTACAGCAATTAATCAAGACCTGGAGAAAGTTCAAACTTGGGGTGACCGAAATTTGGTCCAGTTCAATGCAGCAAAGACCCAAGCAGCAACGTTTACTAAGAGGGCCAATACAGCGGGCCCTGACATCATTATGGCAGGATCGACCATTTCTTCATCCTCGTCAATCGGGCTGCTGGGTGTCTCGGTCAACAGCAATATGTCATGGCATAACCATGTTGCTAACATCGCAAAATCAGCCTCCCAGAAGCTTGGTGCGCTATTTCGCAACAAAAAACTCTATACACCGCAGCAGTTGCTCTTGCTGTACAAAGCGCAAATAACACCGTGCTTAGAATATTGCTCACATATCTGGGGTGCCGCACCAAAGCATACCCTAAAGCTGCTGGATTCCATTCAGAAGAGGTGCGTCTCGTCGGCGATCCGGAGTTGACCCGGAATCTGGATAGTCTGGAACATCGCAGACATGTGGCCGAGATGTCTCTGTTTTACAGATACTTTCACGGCAGATGTTCCCAGGATTTGGCCCGCATAATCCCGCCCCTGGCAACTCCTGTCAGACAGTCCCGACAGACGGCAGGAGCGCACCAGTTCAACTAGAAACACCTAGAACATCGCTTTACCAGAACTCCTTTGTCTGGCGCACTGCATCACTGTGGAACTCACTTCCAGGACATCTGTTTCCCACTAATTACGACCTACAAATATTCAAGAACCGTGTCAATCAACATCTTCGCACACACACCGCTCGTCGAGCGCCATAGGATCTCCCTTTAGTGTGTGTGCCACTGCCATAAAAAAAAATATATATATATATATATATAATTTAAGGATTGTGCTCGCAGAGGATTTTGACACATTTCCCTGAAGTAGTGTCTTCGATATTTCTCTTAATGGAATTTTGGAAACTTTCGATGATCGCTTGCAAAACATCATTGTTCGCTTAAGACATTGGGTTCATGTTTTTTTTTAATCTATTCAATGCAAAATTTGCACATGATATTTCTGACAGTGGTATGGAAAACACTCTCCGGCAAATAGCATTATTAGGTATTATTAGATTATTTGCTTTTGTGAATCCCAGTCTTCAAGCCCTAGAGTTATTTATTGATTAACGCTTTTTCATAGACCTCCTTAAGTTCAGTTATCGTTAATTAAACTGTTGATGCAATCGGTGGGCACTCTCGCTCGGGTACTTCTTGTGAAATTTCATATCTGAGCACAAATTATAATTCGAACGAGTATTTTAGTATTACATTTTGTTCTAAATTTACAGCTTTGCAGACGACAGCACAGGAATCTTATATACCCATTCATGTCGCGGACTCCAATGACCGCTGCTCGTTCCCAACGTAAGCAATAAAATCACATTGCTGCCACCAATGAGGACACGAACGTCATCCTGGAATGGGGTGACGGCAACAATGTCCATTTTAACGCAGAAAGACTTAAGCAGCTGTCTTCTCAGAAAAGAACAATCACCGCTGGACCTGACTTATCAATGACAGGACAAACACTGACTCTGGCCTCATCCATAAGCTTGCTGGGTATCAACGTACAAAACGACATGTGTTGGCGTAATCACGTCACCAAAATCGCCAAGGCGGCATCACAGAAGCTAGGAGCACTCTATAAAGCAAAAAAGTTGTATACACCTCATCAGCTCTTACTGCTCTATAAGGCCCAGATAATACCATATCTGGAATGCTGTTCGCCTGTGTGGAGCTCGGTGTCCAAATACATGCTCAAGATATTAAAGAGATTAGTCCGTGTTGTAAATGACCCAGGGTTTACTAAATACCTAGATAGCCTTGAACATCGAAGAAAAGTGGTGGACCTAGCTAGCACTTATGATTCCGCCCAGTCAGACACAAGCTGCTCATCAACATACGATTCAGTTGCGAATATCTAGGACGTCGCTGTTGCGGAAATCCTTTGTCTGGAGGACTGCTTCGCTCTGAAATGGACTTCTGACTAACGTCTTTCCCGAAAACTACAACCTACAGCGCTTCAAGTGCAACGTCCACCGTCTTCTCCACACACGCATCGCTCGTTGAATGGTACAGGATTTCCCTTTGTGTGTATGTGCCGAGCATAAAAAAATATATGAAAATAAAAGGAACTTCTCTCTTGGGATACTCCGGAATTTTTAGACTTTTAGCCAGCCGCCCTGTAAATGATATCTCAAGTTTTATAAAGCAGAACTTTTCATGAAGAGTAACTTTTTCTTCGTACAATTAACAATAAAGAATTTTCCCACATGGAAATCTTTCCAGGCTGGGTTCCAGGACACGCTGTATATGAAGAGGAAACATGAAAACGGATTTGATAGAAATTTGCGTGAACATTAAAAACTTTAAGAGAGTTGCTTAGCCTATTAACGTGTCGGATCGCATAACAGATAAATTTCCGTATTTTCCTATATGAAAGGCATTGGCGCTCAGATATATTGCGTAATGATATGGAACTAAATGGATTTTAATTAATTATGAATGCTGATGCTGTTAGAGATACGAAAAGCTGCAATTAGATCGAACGGAATAATTGGCTGAATAAGGTAAAGTCGCAAATTATATATGCCCATCCAGAAATTTCAACAAAAATATTAATTATTTGTATCGTTTCCAGTCATCGAGTGGAAATGGAATGGAAAATAAGTTTTTTCTCCGATTGACAGCAAATATTAATTTTGCTGGCACATATCAATCAGCAAAGTATTACTTTTCCTGTCCAGGCAGCAAAGTAAGTACTTTGCTGCCTAGGCAGCAAAGTGATTAGTCTCCATGGGAATAAAACGTTTGACATAAGTTGTCAAACTATAATTATTATGGACATATACATTTCCATAGCAACCAACCGTTCCAACAATTGCGATTTCTATCAAATTTTGTCTTAATTTATAACTACAGGAAAAATAAAAAGATTGTGGGAATTGGAATAATTTGCAAATATACAATATACATATATCATTATAAACAATCGGAGAAAAAATTATATGTTCAACTCGGCAGCAAAGTAGATTGACTGCCTTAGCTGAATTCCTAGCCTCGCTACGCTCGGCTATGAACTATCAGCCGCGGCAGTCAATCTACTACTTTGCTGCCTAGTAAAACAAATAACTATTGCTTTCTCCTCATCACTTTTTCCCTTCTACTCCTTTACTACATAAAGTCTTAAGTTGATTTCTGCGGCTCCTATCATCAGCTTAAAATTGCCAAAAACGAAACATGCATCCATTGAGATTGTTACTTCTGACATGCTTATGTATAATCTGTGGCGATTTTATCATGTAAGCTTTCTTGGTTTTTATACTCTTGCGCCCTGTGTAAATTACATATGAATTAAATTCTTATTCTGAACTCTGCTTATAATCTGTTAGTCAAACACTTTGTTTTAATTTTTTTCTTGATATCAATCAGTGCCAGTTTCAGCTGACTGAAATCTTACAAACTTCCAAGTGAAGACAATAGAGGTCCTACGAACGAATTACACCAATTCAGTTTAACGGAATTTGAAATGATGAAAGATAATGGATTCCAGTATGCATCGTAATGCTGAGTGATTGAAGAAATCTTTATGGTTTTCATATTAAACAAGACAATTTATCTTAAGCTATATTGCTTTTCTAATTACCTGATTACCATACTATATGATAACGGTTGTAAAAACAGAAAATAATACGAAAGATACTGATCTACTTGCGAAAAGGTATGAAATTAAACGGCGATTAAGTACCAAGCCTGAAAATATTGTGTCAGCCACAGCTCGAGAATTACTAGGCTACGTTATTGTTAAAACTGTAGGAAACATTATTTCAGCCTGCAGAGGGTGTAAACCAACTGTCTATGCAAACATGTATCCATAGGCTTTCACAATGACATTTGTGAGAGGAAAAAGAAGGCGACAAAGGAATTAAAAGGGACTTCGACAATAGGAATTAACTTTTCAAATTTCTTCAAATGTTACAAGTTAGCAAAAATATTTTAGAGTCGACTTCATCAAAGTAGCTTCAGATTGCGTCACTTCAAGCAGTATTGGATTATATCGAGCTTCAAAGCTATTCAATTGTCACATGTATCTCATAGCTGATTTAGCAGATAAATTTGCTAATAATTCGATTACAATATTAGAGTTTTGAGCTTTTAATCTTGCAATTTTTTAACCTGCCTTAATCGTTGGGTGCCATATATGTAACCTTATTTGTTAGTTGTTCATTAGGCGATCCATTTGCCAGGTTTACTCAGCGGATTCATTTTTTTTCCAATAGTTTGGGTCTATGCCTTGGCAGTTAGGTGCAGGCGCCACTATTTTTTTTAACTAGAAATTTGCCAATGATTATTGATTCATTAAAATAGGGTAATAAAATTTAGAAAAAGACGCTGTATGAGAACGTTAAAAAACTGTGGATACACGAATTAGTTATTCACTTTACCGAAATAAACGTCAAGATTCCAAGTAACTTATTTAGATATGAAATTTTACACAAACCTTTTCAGAACAATCCTATCTTCAATTAATTTGAGGTTATGGTAACGCCCATAAACTAATGAGAAGATTCTCTTGTAATCGATTTCACCTTTGCTACCCCTGACCCTGACCGCACAGTCATTGATGAAACACTATAAATAGGAAATAAACTAGCTTTATACGAAATCAACGCGATAACAAGTAACCTAAATTAATCCCGTGGCAGCGACAATGGCAGTAGCCCAATTAACACTCACTCAAATATACTAAATCCATAAGATAGCCTGTGAGATAAATATATACATATATAGCCGTTAAATATCTATAGGTAAACGAATTGAGCTCAAGTCGATTCAGATATCAAGCGATAAATTAAATTTTGCAAATTTCCAGTTATGTCAAACAAATTACTGCCATGAGCTTTACAGCCAAGTTTATAAAAATAAATCAATCAGTCATCCTGACACTAGCCAAATGAATTCTCTAACTGAGGTAATATCAGATATAATAAAGATAAAATTAAGTATCTTCATAGCAACTATGAAAAGACGCAGAAATAAATATATTGTACAAAATTAGATAACCTACTAAAAATAAGTTCGATAACCAAATAGCTACATCAATGAATTAAATGAGAAATAACGAGAATATAAACGATAGCCATCAAACGACCTACAGTCATTCAACGATAAATTCATCAACTAAAATGGTATATAACGATAAGGTATATGCGATATTGAAGGCATACGACCTACAGTCGTTTAACTATAAATTAGTTAACTAAAATGATATATAACGATAAGGTAGAGGCAAGATGAACAGGGTAATCCAAATTCAAGGGTTTCCTAAAAACGTGCCAAATCTCAAAAATGCTAAATATTTAAAAATTGACCGATGAGCGTAAATAACCGAAAGGAGACAGCTTTGAGCGTTACACGCGCTTGCGTAATCAGCTTTGAGCGTTACCTGCGCAGACTGCTCAGTCTTATTCACTACCCAGAAAAAAGTGCAAACTGCTTAAGCAAAATTGAGGACATTTTTTTATATACTTTCAAAATGTATTACTGTTTTTTGGGAAGTTCTTAAGAGCTTTGTTCCATAATACCAAATCCCATCTTCAATACCAAATCCCAAATCGACAAACCTTTAACGAACTAAAAGGGCAACTAAACGCTGATATTGCTAATTAATGCTTGATATTCAGTACCTAGGTCTCAAAGCAGACACAAAATTGCATACATTGACAACACTGATTTTGCTTAGGAAAGTAATTTTAGGATATAGTTTACGATACCTGTTTTTGCGTTCTGAGGAAAAGCTCTTTTAACATCGATTGCTTATCGAGACCCTACGTAAAAAATTGTACAAGACACTTTAGAAATGTCATACGTAGGATAACCAGACATTCGAATTTGTGCGGATAAATCAGCATTTTTTGGTTCTCGTCCGGTTTCCGGCAGGACCTTGAAAATGTCAGGACTTTTTTGATTATTTAGACATACATAAAACAAAATATTAAATAATACATACATTTTTATTGGAAATACCATCAAAATATATTCGTTTATTAAAATGAAAAAAGTCAACTTTATCATTAAATAAAATAGCTTTAAAACAAGATAAAATATACATGTTGAGCTTTCACAATGTCCAGATTTTTCTAGAGTTTTTGTCAGGAGAATTGCATTTTACATATGGTAACCCTAGTCGTGCATGCTCAAGCACACACCATTTATGTATTTATCTATTCACTTATTTATCTACCTTAGTATTATACGAATAAAAAAAAATAGGGGGATGCCTAGGGATACTGATTGTATAGCGAAAAATACGTGCCTGGTGGAAATGCAAAAATTAATTTTCAGCTAATCTCTAACAGATTGTAAATTACACATTTCAAACTTGGCCTTGTAATTACAAAGTAGAAATTAAAAAATAATTGAAATTAACCGAAACGTGTAGATATCTTCTTCGTGAGAGCAGTTACTGTTCGCACCATACATTATTATCAACGAATTGAAATAACTATTAGTAAAAGTATTTAGGCCAAGTATGATAAGCGAAAACGGATCTTATTTTATAGTAGTACATATTTAGAAATTGTTTAATGGATTTAGTGGTACTATATTTGGAATTCCATGCGCTTAAGTTATTACTAATAAATAACTTAACCGCACACACACACACAAATATTCCAGCTATGCCTGATATTTTCTCCTTATTTACCCTCATTATATAAATTTTATTAATTGAAATAAATTGAGCATTTGTACTTTAAATTGTAGCTACCAAGAAAATGTAACAAAAGCTGATAAGACGATAATAATTATTGCTCTGTGCTATGCGAATAAGAAAGTGCAACAAATCGCGAGATGAAACGATAATTACAGAGAAACAGAGGTTACGACGGACGACGCGACGTCTCTTCCAGAGAAAGTTACACATCAAAATATTTTATTATACTTTTGTTTTATGCTTTTATGACGGTTCTTCTTCGGTATGTATGGATGGTGTATAATAAAGTACATTTTGCTTTCAAAATTGTCTTTCTACATACCTACGTCTCTTTATAAAATGATTAAAATCCACAATAATACACAAATGTGTGTCACAACAAGGTTTGGTTCATGCTTTTTGCGGAAGCATTTTATCTAGAAATTCGAAACTGAGACGATGTATCAACAATAGAAGTTAATATGTAAATTACGGTAGCATTCTCCCAAGTTAAAATTCCCAAGAATATTCGTGATAATTTATACTAGAATTCGTAGGTACAGACTTTTCGCGTGCCTTTATATAGATGGTTTATTTTAAGAGGTATTAAAAACATTAAATGCGAAAGGGTTTTTCTGTAAAATTAAAGGAGTATTTAAAAAAAAAGTGAACGCCAAAATTCACTAATAAAATAAATATAATTCATAACTGAAATCAGTTATACTTATGGTAAGTCGCGCGAGTCCTGTATCTACCGAAGGAATGTGGATTGTTATAAAAGGTTTATCTAGTTTTTCTCAATTAGTGTAAAATATCGATATATCAAACCTGGTATATTCGGGATCCATATAAATGAACCATATAACCATTAAAAAACACAAATTGATATTTTAAACATTTATTTGCTCTGATATGAATCCTGGCGGTTCACGAAGAACCTACAACTTTTGTATTTGAAGTTTTTGATATCTCTTGAAGTAATGTATCTAAGTAAGGTTTGAGATATACTCGAAGATCTTGTACCTATATAAATAAACGGAATAAAAAATTGCTTTCGGCTTTTGTTGATATGAAAGGAAAAGTACTGTATTTATAGGTATAAGGGAATCACAAAACACAAAGTCACTTTACAGTTAGGTAATCGAAGAAGATTTAGAAATACGTCCTGGTTAAGATTGTACAATTTCCGGAAATATTATCTATGAGAATATTTCCAGAAATATTTCAGGACATTTGGAAATAATGGAAATATATGAAAATACTGGAAGCATTTATACAAACCAAAGAAACTTAAAAAGCTAAACATTTAAATAAAATTATTATGCAAAATTAAGTATATGCAATAAATGCATACAAAAACATAAGAAGAAGAGTAAAAAACATTTTCGAGAATCAAGAAACACGCACAAATCGAGCAAGGTCAGCACATTGATCACAATCGCTCTCATAATTATTGCGAAATATGATCTCTAGAATATTTGGTGATGATTTTTCGGGGTTATTTTCATGATTTACCTAATTATTATCATCAATGCCATCAGCATCCATAGTCCCTCAATACCAATTAACTTCCTCCATATTTTCTTCACCAGTCTCTATTTTCATCGCAACGTTCTGCATTATTGACCGACTTGAGAATTGTTTTTTTGCAACTTCCTATTTTTTTAATTAGACGTCGTTCTGAGACAGATAAAGTAGTAGCGTTATAAGATCCTTTACAGGCGTAGACGACTATATCAAAATCGGCCTCTCCTATTGGTCGATCTATATGGCCCTCCGCTCGCTTCTCTCGCTACGGGCTCAAGAAAAAAATTGTTTAGAAACATAATCTTTAAAAATATAAAAAAAGGAACGGGGGTTGAACGAGGTGGGACACAAATATCTAATCCTCTCGACCACGAAAGCTCTTGCGACAAATTGATTGCATCACGAAGATATATTGTAATACGAGATGGATCGACCAATAGGAGAGGCCGATTTTGATATAGTCGTCTACGCCTGTAAAGAATTTTAAAATGCAAAGTAGTATAGGTGTTCTGTCATTGGTAAACCACTTTTTTAAATAGATATAGAAACTGCGTTCATCATCATCATCATCAAATGTGTGAAGTTTTTTTTCTTCGAATAAAATCTTTCGTCAATAATATCTTGCTCTTTTACCTGAAATTTGCTTTTCTACAACGTTAAGTATTCATTCTGTGGCTAAAAGACTTTGACTTTCATCAAGCTCGTCCCCTTATGATCTGGTAGATGACATTATTTAAAATTTACTCTTACAACCTTTATTTGTTGTTTATTAGTATAGTACCTATAGAAACGCAGTACTCTCAAATAATGTTTTTCATTTTCCCTATTTTGAAACCAAAGCCACATTATCAATGAAATCTTTTATATTTGCTTACTTACGCACCGACACCAGCGCACGACTACAACCAATAAAAGTCTAAAATGTAAACGCAAATCAGTAAAGCGAAAAGGACTCGAAGGCGTAGCTATGGAACCGCGGAAACCCGTGTTGTGGGTATATGGACAACAAATCTTATTCACATAAAAAAAAACAGTCTGCCCTTCCCCTAACCTTAAGACGCTCTTTACCAACTCTACCCTGCCTCTATGCCGGAATTCAAATGAATTCAAATAATATTAAGTGTTCGCTCGAGGAACTCAGGCCACTTACCTCTGATGAGAAGGACAAATTTAAATTTACCAAAAACAGATTTTTGAAAAAATCTAGTTTAGACTTAAATGCGAACTATCCTTCTGGTCAGTCTGGAGATAGTTTTGTTGATCAGGGAGGAATCAGAAGCACCATTATTGAAGGATGACTAAGATCCCTCACATTGCTGGCTATAGAAGCATAAGAAGCTGCTTCTATAGATATCTGGTAATTGCTTATTTGTACGACCATGCTAATTTGAATGACTTGCCCTATAAGTAGTATAATAAGCTGTGTTTACTAGTTGCTAGGAATAACGTCGATCGATAAACTATCCCGGATATATTCCAAGTGGAAATTAACGCAGATGCGCGCAGCTCAACCTTGACAAAACCTATAGGCAGAAAGAGATTGTCATCTTCTCAGACAGTCAAGCCGCCATCAAAGCGCTGAGCTTACCAACAATCAGCTCCAGAATGGTATGGAAATGCCTAGATAAACTAAACGAACTAGGCAAGAATAACAAACTATGCCTTCTATGGATACCAGGCCACGCTGAGATAGAAGGCAACGAAAAATCAGACCAATTGACGAAAGTAGAAGATAAAACTCCGCTTTTAGGAAGGAAGAGGTCAGTAAAGAAAAGCGAACTAAATGGATCAGTCTATAGAAACGTCTTCCAGGGTTAAGGCAATCAAAGATGTTTCCAGGGCTTCCTCTCCGAGGAGGATAAAACAAACTTATAACACTGAGTAAGAATAATCTCCGTAACCTTACCGACATTCTTACGGGCCATTGCCGGTTGAAGAGGTACCTGGAGAAAGTTAAAGTTGGTAAATGACGACAGCTGGGGGTTCTGTAAGGAGAGGAGGGAAACCCCGAACCACAAACTTCCCCTAAATATTAATAAAACCCATGTAATGGGTTTTGGATGTGACATGGCGGGGCTGAGTTTGGGTAATGAGCCAGTGGATGTGAGGCCTGCTGATAGGTTTCTGAAATTTTTCATTGACTGTTTTAGAGATCATATTATTAACTTAAGCAAAAGATTGTCATCTACATGTTTTTCTGTGCGAGCTGCTAGGGACGCACTTGGTTCTGGAGTGACAGGAGATGTGTATTTTGCTTTGTTCAATTCACACTGAGGCACGGCCTACCATTCTGGGTCATGAGTAGCAAATATTTGCTAAATATTCTGGTTGTTCTTCATAAGAAAGCAGTTCGTTACATCGTGGGGGTTAGTCAAAGGCACTCATGTCGTCCAGTTTTCATAGACAAGAAGATTTTAACATTGGCATCTCTCTTTTTTCTCGAGACTGCCACTCTAGTCCACAAGAACATAGGTTCGATGGAACGTCTTCCTAGACTGCACAATACTCGTGGCGCTAATAATCTTCCTATCGCTACAAGCACCCTTACCAAAAATCATTAATTTACGAAAGGAAAAAAATCTATAATCATCTCCCGGCAGATAATAAATCTCTGCATGATTTGCGATTATTTAGAGGTCACTTAAAAAGGTTATGGGTGAGTAAGGCCTACTACACTGTGGCGGAGTTTTATGCCGACTCCTTTGACTGACATTTCTGCGCTGGTGAATGTCGAGATAAATGTATAAGGGACTATTTTCTTATATAAATATTAAATTTATTGTTATTTTATTTATAGTTTGTGTGAGTCCCCGGCAGGGCCGTAGCCATAAAGAATATTTAGGATAGGCAGAATAAAATTTTGGGTTAGTTTTATCGATTTTGAATTGATTATTTTTTTACTTTAGTTTTAGTATTTGCATAGATCAACTCATATGAATACTTTGTTTTCGATTTGGGGGTAGAATTACGAGTCTCTGCGGTAAAACGGTAGCTACGGTGTGAAAGCAGTAGACTATCGTAAAAAACGGTAGATCCGGCAGCACTGCTGGATAATAACATAACCAACTTGTCAAATTTACTCCCACAAAACAACACGTGGCGCGTAGTTGCCATTACTTTCGATCTTTTTCCTTATCCTCGGAATGATCTTGGGCAGACAAATAATTTGCCAGGGCAGGCTGCCCCTGGCTACGGTCCTGTTCCCCGGTGACGAACTGAAGTACCTACATGTTATTTATTGCCCTGAGCTCGCGACTTTTAATAATATAGTATTTTTTCTAATTTAACCCAATATTACGAAGTTTTTATTGAATAAAATTATACACAAATCGATAACCATATTTGGGATCTTTTTAATATAAATTTTGATTTTTTTTTTGTGTTTCCAACATTTCTGTTAAGCTTAGGAAATTTCTTATATTTTCATTTCCGTGGCAATATTTCGGACAAAAATAAACAGTCTCATAAGAGGTTTTTTTATTTTCCTTTCCAATTAAATATTTTTAATTATTTTGGGTTAGTGTGCAATTTCAAAAAATATCTGGGTTAGCATCCGACGATATAAGTTTGGAATAAGTGTGGGAATTCTTGTGAACTACTAAACGCTAAGCTTTTCACAAAAGACCCTTTAGGTCGAGGTAACTAACGTACTTAACCGGCCCTCTGGTGATATGTAATAAACGGTTCCAGAGATACAGCATTTGTTTGCCCTCATAAAAAGCAACAAAAGAATATGAAAAATATTCACAGGCAGATTCTCTGCCCTCAGATTAGATCTGTCTTAATAGGCATTTTATTTTATTAAAGGTTTTGTGATTATCCATTAAATTATTTGTCGATTATAAAGTGAACAATATTGGGATCATGAAAAATATTATATGTAAATAATGGTAATATTAGAATACAGTCGTTACTCTATGACCCCTCTTTTCATAAGCTATTTATAGTTAATCTGTAATTATTGAAGTTTTTCAAATCAGTAACACATGCTCTTTCAATACACATATGCATACAATAGAAATATGGCCATAAATACTAATTATTTTGCATAAACTTAAATAAGGAATGGATTAAAAGTAATAACATTCCTTTATAATTGTGTTTCCTTAATCAAATGTAAATAAATATAATGTCATTCAGAGTATTTGCTAATTAACTTGGTGCGTGTCAATAAAAAATTATTGGCCGTTTATTGCCTTTTATTTTGGTTCTGGTTGGGTTATACGTTTTATATGCTTAAATAGCTTATTCTATAGTAAAAACGTGCCACATGTTATATTCAAAATGTTCCAACTCAACATTTGGATCCCGACATCTTAATTGTGTTAAATTGTTGTGACATAACGAAAGGCACTTCAGTTTTGTCATATTCAAAATTGAAATAACATCATACTCATAGCAGGTTTGTTTTTGTAATTTTTATTTCCAAATTTAATAACGCGTAATACACTCACAGGCAAAATAATCGATCCACACAATTTTTCGATTAATTTAAATTGCAAACAACTTGTTTAGTTGATGTCGCATTTAAATGATTTAGAAGAATGTTGTAGATAAATTAATGGAGAATCATTCATAGTTAAAAATTTACTAAAAAATAGACATACGTTTATAATATACAGGTTTAAACAAAAGGATGTTTTTCCCATAAGTTTAAGACACTCTGTGTAGTGGCGAACCAATAAATTGTTCTAAATTAAGTTTTAATTATCAAGTCACATCTATTCTCAATATTTTTGTTTTTGTTTTACCTCGATATATTTATTATTGTGGAAAATTTGGTTATTTTTTAGAAACATTGCAATTTTCAATAATTTTTCTCTACGAAAAACTAAGGTTGCTACAAAGGATGACAGTGGCAGATTTGTTGACAGCCCATACTTATTTTTTTAAAGAAACAGTACAGACTTGTTTAACAGAATTTAATTAATCTCCTCTAAAAGCCGTATAATACTTTAAATTCAAAGCACAAAATAATCATAAAATAAAACAGACTTAAAAAATAACAATAACAATAAACAATAAGAGTAACAGTCACAAATAACGCATTAATGAGTGTTTCTTCCACTTGCTCGAATGACAGCCTCCATAAGCCTTCACGTTCTATCAAGTATACAATGATCGTGATCAATTTACTGCCATTCTTCAATGAGTACTTCATTACGCTCCTGTGAATTGGCTGGAGCAGGTATCCGAGACCGTACTTTCCTGCCCAAATGTGTCCCAGACATGTTCGATGGAGTTTAAGTCGGGACTGCGGGAGGGCCAATTATTTTTTGAGATTTTCACCTCATCTTAATATTCATTAGTAACTCTCGCAACATGCGTTCGAGCGTTATCATGCATTAGCATGAAATCGTCTCCCACAAACGTCATGAATGTATCTATGCGCTGTCATTGCAATAGCATATTTTTCTAGTCATCAATGCACCAATTTTGATGTCCCTCAGCAAATCTAAGGCGTTCAATCACATGGCTTTTAGCAACTCGATAGTGGTTGCAGACCTTCTTGCGTATAATGCCAGATAACCTTCTCATCGTTCTGTCGCTTACTTGAACCTCCCGTATTTCCTGCAATCTGGTGATTTATCTCGACAGCAGTTATTATTATGTCACGTAAAACATTTAGTGCAATAAAGGGATCATCTCGTTCATTCGTACATCTCTTCCTACCACATTGAATCCTTCTACTGTACTTGCCATGCTGACTAAACTGGTTTGCAGCCCTTTGTACTTTACTTCTTGTGACGTTTAAAACTCTTCCCACATAATACTGTGACCATCCTGTTAGAAATGAAACACACAAAAACGCAGTAGGTATGCTTCAACTCCACGGGTACGTGGAGGGGAAAAAGCTGGGGACCTCGATACGTAACAGCTCTAAACGAGGCATACCACATATGAGAGTGAGTACAGACCTTGTGGTCAGAAATTATATTTTCGTCAAACGGTTCAAAATCGAACTATACTCAATAAATGATCTGTCACAAACTTACAACTCAGGTGCTGGCGCAGGTTTTTATATACCCGAGCTCGACATACAAATGCAGATACCACTAGGTAATCTCAGCCCATATTCCCAGCTGAACTACGTGGCTTAATGATGGGTGCTGGAAAAATGACGAAGAAGCAAATCACAAACAAAGATATACTGGTCGCCACGGACAGCAAGACAGTTGTGCAAACACTGAACAAAATGGATACCAGAAGCTTGATGGTTAAGGAGTGCATAAAATCACTAAACCAAATATCTGGTGAAAATAGAGTAACTATCGCTTGGAAAAAAGGCATAATGGAGATCTTGGTAATGAAAAAGCAGCCACTCTTGTTAAGAAAGGGTCTCGTAAAAAACTGATTATATTCTTCAAAATTCATTTGAATCCGACATCAACTAAAAAAGTT
>MU182326.1:0-10330 GCA_016904865.1 Pissodes strobi
TATATACAGTATGACTCACTTTTCATGACTCCCCATAATATTCTTATTAATAATGCGATTTTGTCAAAATTTAGATGGAAAGAAGGTACTTTGTATGTATGGAGCTGTCAGGAGATTATGTTACGATATCTGTCAGTTAGACAACTGAACTTCCAGGCTACCTGATATTTCGAACTATTTGAAAAATAAGTAGAAAATGACTAATATAAAAATCAAATCGAATCAAATATGGTAATATATCAGTGTTAGTAGTAAAAAAAAATTCTATATATACCTCGGTTGAGAAGGCCATTATTAACCTCGCACATTATATCCTTCGGCGCTACGCGCCTCAGGATATAAAAGTGCTCGGTAAATAATGGCTTACTTCTCAACCTAGGTATATAATATACTATATTGTAGTAAACGTCTCGTTTTGACAATGCCTTTTTCAAATGAGGAAGCTTATAACATGCTTGCAGTCTATTTTGAATGTTTCCAGAATGCCGTTATAGCGGAGAGAGAATATGCCCTTAGGTACCCCGAAAGACGCCATCACTCAAGGAAGGTGTTTACAAGATTGGCAAGAAGACTACTAGAAACAGGTCAGGTTCATCCTGTTCGATTGAAAACTCGTCTACGTCGAAACCGAACCGAAGATAATATTATTAACGTTCTAGCGTACATTATAGCAGACCCACATTTAAGCATTAGGGACATTTCAAGAGATTTGGGACTAAGCTATTGGTTGGTATATAAGATATTAAAAGATAACCATCTGCATGCATATCGCATTATTTTACATCAGGAATTAAAAGAAACCGATTTTGATAAACGGCTAGACTATTGCCAATGGCTTAAAGAAATGGTAAACGAAAATCCAACCTTTTTATCCAAAGTCCTGTGGAGTGACGAAGCTACGTTCACTAGCTCAGGTAAACTTAATAGACATAACATGCATTACTGGTCGGAATTCAATCCAGAATGGCATAGGGAAGTTAGCTATCAAAATCACTGGAGTGTGAACGTGTGGTGCGGAATTTTGGAAAATAAAATAATTGGACCATATTTTTTCGAAGAATATCTCACCGGTCAAAGATATTTGGAATTTTTAACCAATGAGTTGCCACTTCTTTTGGATGATGTTTCCATCGATACACGAATAAACATGTGGTATCAGCAAGATGGTTGTCCAGCACACTACTATGAACCGGTCCGCCATTTCCTTGATAATACGTTTCCAGACAAGTGGATTGGCAGAGGAAGTCTCTTTCCATGGCCTCCGAGATCACCGGATCTCACTTGTCTCGATTTCTATTTATGGGGAAGGATAAAAGAGCTTGCCTTCAAAACCAAACCAACTACGCGCGAAGATATGATAGAGAGGATTCGATTTGCTGCAAGATCTATTTCTGCTGCAGAAATCGAGACAAGTGTAGCATCGACACTTAAACGGTTAGATTTATGTATTGATAATAATGGCAATCATTTTGAGTATTTAAAAAAATAATCTATTGTTACCTTGTATTCTGTTCTGTTTTAAAATTTGTTTTCGTTTTGTGATTATTAATAATAAAAATGTACTTAGTTCATATGTTTTGAGGTTTATTACTAATCTAGCTAATAAGTATTAAAAAAAAATACAATTGGCATGAAACTGTTTCATTGATTAAACTAAATTAAAGTTAACAACTTGTTGTTACTCTTATCGTGGCTTTTAAACACGCTACAAATGTTGTCTTTTGCATAATTTAGGCAGTTCTAAGACTAGATAAAGTTTAAAAGAAGGCGCAGAATTATAAAAAAAAGATTAAAATAAATAATTATTACTGATGCAGTTTAACAAAAGCAAAATAATTAGTGCCAACCCTACATAACCAGAAGTTACAAAGTTTTGTTAAGGCTTGACTACGGAACTATGAAAACAATTGTTTCCTGAAATAAAATATAGTAAAATTATTCTTTTGACAATAACTCTAAAACGAAGAAAGATATCGAACTTCGGTTTTCACGTTTTTACTTGCAAATTTAATCTTCTTTCCGGTTATGATGTTAAAATTATACCGTGCCATTTAAGATTTCGGGATAAAATCAACAAAACTGTTATTATTGCAAATTGCGCCCTCTAGAAAATTTATTAGGAACTATCATATACCGTTGGGTACGAAATTTAAAAGTGCTTACATTTCTCTTCTAAACAAGCTTAAGTTTTTGAAAATCGGATAAGCGGTTTAAAAGTTACAGCGATTTAAATTATTACATTTTCAATAGCTTCCCCCACCCTTATTAAGGTCGGTACGTCAATGAGATTTAAACCAAGTTGGTGCAGAATTCTCTAAGCTTTCCAACAATGTTAATAAAGTTATACCTTGATATGGGAATTTTCGGAAAAATTTCAAATTATAATATTTACTTTTGAATTGCGCCCCCTTGTGGTGAAATGCGGAACTTAAAAATTATTTCCAGGATTTTCTCATAGACGTTTTAGTTATAAAACTTTTTTCCCTGGATTTCTAGGCCCAGTAGTTTTCGAGATACGGCCGCTCGCCACCCTTAACCAATCACCCTGTATATGTTTAATACTTAGAGTGGCTTTAAGACCAGTATGACTTATGGCTATTCATGCCCATATTCTGGCCCTTGCGGGATAAATTGTCAAAATATTAGCAGGTAAAACATTTGGATTTATTTCGAATAGTTTTTGTACCTTCGTACATAGAGCAGAGAGTCTCGAGTACATAGTCGGAAAAGATTTAGATGTACTTGTTTTATGCCTTCATGAAAGGTGAAGTTTGTGGATCTTATTTAAATTCTTTGATTATGTTTAATGATTTATATTCAACTTTCAGATATTGCTTGTATTGCTGCATTTTAAGGTACGGACCTTAAGGATATACCTTTACTAGGGATCTCAAGGGAGGGTTTCCCAATCAGAGGTACTTTGCAGTATAAGGAAATCTGCCACGGATATGCTTTAAGGATAGGCACCTTCCAGAGGCGGTTTTCCATTGAAAAGTAGTTTGCAATGAAAACCAAGGTCTGCAGATGCTGGCTGCTTATACAAAGCTTTTATCTAATTTATGGTTTCAAGGGTGCGGTCTTGGAATAGTTTGAGTCTTATTTGTCGCATCGTACTCAGAAGGTGTCGGTTTCTGTAGTTTCGTCAGGCGCGCGAGCCCTTAAATGTGATGTACTTCAGGGTTCAGTGCTGGGATCAATTTTATTATTGCTATACGTTAACAATCTGGGCTCCATCGGCATCGGGGCCGGATTGTTCAGTTTGCTGATGATACCACCATACTGCGGCGTCATAAGAATTCCGATTATGTTAGAGCGCTTATTGTTCAAGATCTACAAATTGTTAGAGAGTGGTGTGCCTCAAACAGGTTTGTTTTTAATGCTGATAAGACATTTATTTTGGTATTTAATTGCGATGTCGGGGGTCTGATGTTCGATGAGCGGACTACATTGCAGAGTTCAATTACAACAAAGCATACAAATACATTTTCATAGGAACGCTTGATGAATATTAGATAAATACCTGTGTCTTGCTTGTCTGCAAGTTTGACGTTTGCTTATTTTTTAATACAATAGTATATTGTGCAACAAATACTGAAAATAAGACTTTTCACACGGCCTACGGCTCGTATCACCAAGTCTCATGAGGGTGGAAAGTCTTTTCAGCACGTGTAGCACACTATACTTTTTCTACGACTGCTATATACAGGGTGCCCCACTGGGAGTGTGGAAGAAAATTACATGTTATATGGGAAACTTTTTTATTATTGATTTATCAGAAAATTTTATTCCTAATGAAAGAAGCTACGTGAGTAAGAGATTCTCGCTAAACTATAACTAGAGGCACAGTCCTAAAATGGGGCCACCGGTATGGGGGCCCTATTTTCCAAAAATTTTGAAAAAGAGGCTCCGGGAGCGTAGCCCTAAAATGAAGCCCAGTGGGCGAAACCCTAGAATGGAGCCTATGATACGGGAATCCCATTTTTTACAGATTTAGGAATGGGGCCCCCGGGGGCAAAGCACCAAAATTGGGCTCCAAGAATTTAAAGGGGGCCCCTGGTATCAGAGTCCCATTTTCTAGAGTTTTGCAAAAAGAGCTCCTGGGGGGGGGGGGGGGGGTGGAGCCCTTAAACTGGGCCCCCTTTTTTAGACATCTGGGAATGGGACATCTGAGGGCGAAGCTCTAAAACGGAGACGAAGCATTTTAATCTAAATACCCGAATAAGCGTGTGAAAAGTATACTTTGCACACGCCGTGTGCAAAGTATACTTTTCACACGATGTTTGAAATGTCCAGTTTTCAAGAGCAGTTGTTAATGCGTTTTTGTCTATTTTCAGGGCAGTCGTAGAAAAAATGTATTATGACATGATTTTGGATACGTAAAATTATAATAATTTTATGTTTATGTTTTGATTTCAGAGAAGTATTATGAAAAATTACGATCATTACACGTCCAGAAACAGCTTTTCCGGTGCGCGCACGACAGTTTCTGGTGTGAGGCGTAGCCGAAGGCTTTAATAGCACCTGGTTACCTTTGCTAATATATTTTTTCTTCAAACGTCAGTAAATCCGTCATTACTCGACTGTATAGGCGGCAGTGAAGTTTCGTTTTTCCTCCGCCGGAGCTTTACTTTTCACTTTTCCGCCGGCGGAGGTAAAAGTGTTCTCATAGCAACATAGATACAATACAAACAAACATCAAAATAAGCGTCAACAACTCAAGAGTTATTAAACTAAAATTTGTATTTATCACTCAATTTGTGACTGCATTTCTAAAAACCACTAATTTAGGAACAAATTGGTTATTATTTAATCGAACTTACTCAATAACTGCTTATCAATACAGAATTAAAACGCAATCGAAGACGCAATTTTTAAAATATAATTATTGTTGACAGTGTCCACTGACAGCTTTATGTTACATTACTATAGCAACAACCTGAGCCTACTCACCGACACCGCACCGGTCTAAGCCGCCTTGCGAACCCACTTATCTTTAATAATAATTATTATTACTATTAAAAAGAGACGTTTTTGCATTAATTTGTCATTGACATTTGAAGAAAAAACAGCATATTTTATTTGGAGGAAAAGTTACTTTTCATGGCTTGCTCTCTATTTCCAGCCTCACTCCGTTCGGCTGTTAAACACGAGCGCGCCATGAAAAGTATCACTTTTCCTCCATATAAAATAATATACTATTTAACAGGGTAAAATGGTCAGATCCCCGGTAAGAGCTAGAGAGGTAGCGTAAGATATTGAGGTCTTTGGTGGTGATAATTTTAAAGTATTGGAGCAGAGCTTTCCAGTTTAAGTAAGAGTTAAAAGTCATATCTAAGAAGTAGATACCACCCTTATTTTAAATTCGCGCATTGAAGATAGGTAGTTAGGTGGTCAAACTTGATACAATTTATTCTTCTGCAAAAATGGCTGATTGACGGAGAAAGGTAAGACCAGTAATTCTCCAAGATGCTTAAGGCTGTTCTGCAGGATTATTTCACTGTGTTTGGCAAGAGTGGATAAGTGGTAGCTTAAGTAGATATATGTATTAAGTATGTGTGTCTGATTAAGGTGAGAGACATTTGTGCATATTTTTAATGGCGATTAGAAATGGTGTAGTAATTGTAGCTGATCCCTATGGCATGCCATTCTCATGAGAATTTGGGTTAGATATCTGTGATGGTAAGTTTACTAAAAAAAATGGAGATAAGTTTTGGAATATGACCGGTCAAACCTATGTCTTTTATTTGTTTAAGTACGTTACGTCTCCAAGAGGTGTTAAATGCATTTGTTAACTCTAGTGATAGCGCTATGAACGTATCGAACTGTTGAATAGACTCAAATATATTTCCATACTAGCAATTTTACAAGGCAGCGCAAAATTAATTTTAGGGCGTATTCAGATTATGCTAGTTTATTTTTTTCTATGTAATTTTGTTTTTTTTTTTTGTTAAATGATGATCCATGATTTTAGGATAAAATGTGATTGAATAGTCGAGAAATGCGTTTAACGCATTTATTATTCCGGAGAAAATAAATTATGTTGGCTTTTCCCAGTACTTATATCCGGTATGAATAATATTAAATGTATGTTACCTTTTAATACCTTTATAAAAAGTTGCCAAACACAGTATTTAATTTGGCAAAGTCATAATTTTAATTGTTTAAATCCTTGTATGTTGAACCCAAAACTGAAAAATAATAGAATATAATTTTTTGAGTAGTTTTCCACACACGCCATAATATAATATGAAGGAAGACATACATAAGTTTTACGTTAGAGTCCAAAATTTAAAATTACACTGCTGGACGAGACTTAATTTAAAACAAATTACGCTTCTATATAGTTATTAATTGTTACTAAGAGTTAAAAAACCCAAAATCAACCATAAGTAAATGTCCAAGCAAGCAGGAAAGTTTGCTAATGTCTTGCCTAACGTCAAAAATGTCCTATCTTAATGGGTGAGGCTTCGAAAATAATTGAATCCCTTTTAAGGGTTCGAGATCGAGATTTGTATACTCCTTTCAGTTGAGATCAGTGATTCGGAAAAGGGAAACTCGTCTAATGAAATTTATAGAACACACAAAGGTTAGGGCCGTACCCGTCGACAGACATAATTGGAAAATTAGGTTTCGGTAACGTGATATCTGAAGATAACAAATAACAAAAAGAGACACACATATAGAGAAAACAAAATAGACTCCAACGCTATGTTCTATGCGACAATTGCGATTGGGTGGTAAATACGCCAAAACATTTCAGTAATTCCGTGCGTTTGCAATAAGTAAGTAATGTTTGTATTATATGTTGTAACGTTGTAATTGTACCTGAATATTATATCGCAATTTTCTCTGCCTATCCGTTAAATTATTAGGTATTGTGGTATCGATTATTACAACATTACTATCACGAGTGGATTTCAGTGCTCCGACCCGCTTGACAGCAGGCGCCTTCCGAAGATGCGCCTTGTGGCGGTTAAGTTTTAAACTACTGGTTGATGTTTGCCAGATAGTTAATATTTCAAAGCGTAGTAACGCGTATCTTTTGTTAGAGTACCGGCTATGCTGTTGTGAAACATCGTGTGCAGAGCGGTGTGATAACCCTTTTATTTTAAAAGGTAGGTTCGACTCATGTGCTTCTAAGTAGCAGGGCTATAAAAATACCATTTTCACCAGGGTCTTTCCGAGAGACCACTATCCATTTGCTTGAGGCCTTCCCTATCTGAGTAAAAGCCCAGCCGGCTTTTCCAGCTTGGACTAGACAGAGAGTTAAGTGTAGCCTGGTTATCCCGACTGGTACCTTGCCTAGGTCTTCCCATTACCGAGGACAATACACATCGTCAAGTCTGGTAGGATCAATTTTAATTAATACAAAATCAGCACGGCTAATATGTTGCACTTTGTTCTTGATTTATCGTGCTACTACCTTTAATTTTTCATGTGAAAAGACTAAATATCATCTACCGAGGAGCACCTACTGGAAATATTACTTCCAGAGATACTGAGTTTTAGTTCGCTCAACTTATTTAGTGTTTTTAATAAGAGACAGTCCTCTAATAAACTGTGGCTTTCCTCTCTCGGTATTATCTAAATTTATATCGTAGAATTAAAGCGGTTTTGCCATTTATATTAGGTTAATTATATCTATATGTAAAACCCATGGCAGACATTTAATTTAACTTATTTAAACCTTATTAATGATCGTCCTCGTCTTGATATCGGTCAATTGAGCTCAATTTTCCTTACTTGGTGCGGCTATATTTATTTCTATATATATTATTCAGTAAATCACTTTTAGTTTAGCATTTTGAAGACATATTAGAAGTCTTCTATATTCTAGCTGCCAAGGGAATAAGCTAAGCGTAAGTTAGTGGATATTTATTCCCTAGTTTCAACATGTAGATTTTACATATTTAAGGAATAGTAACTGGGTAATATTAAAATATTCTTTTAAAGACAACTAGGCTCTTTAATTAGTATCGAGGTAATTTATTGAGATTTTTATATAGTAATTAGTAATGTTAAGTTATATCAGAGGCTTGGTAAAGTACCATAACTAGTGCTATGTTTTAATTTGAAGCTTAATCGCAGTGAATACCAGGTCTAAATCGTTTAATTGATACTTGATTGTTGTAATTTCTAGTGTTAAAGTGTCAAGATGAAACTTAATTAACATCGCAATTGACAAATTGTAATTTGAACATTAATTACCACTTGTGGCGTATATAGATCCGCTTAAGTGATATTTCATAATTTGTTTCAGCATAATTTCTAACTTTAAGTTAAGTAAAAACACATTCAGATTATTTTTTAAAATTATATTACCGAAATAGAGGAGATACTTAAATCATTATTAATATTGCACGTAAGTGAAACGGTAGATTCTGGTGATCAAATACATGGGCAACTTGAGTTCCACATTGCATAATTAATATTAGAGAAACAAGTATTATTAGTCGCAAATACTGCAGAGCAGCTTTCCGACTATTGTAGGACAACCGATGATGGATAAGGATTATCTAGTAATAGCCGACGTTTCACAGAATCTATATTTGGATTATACAAAATATTTCACCTACGTCTTTTTTGAGTATTGAACAAGAGACAATGTTTCGTAAGGGTAATATCTGTCACATTTGCGACAAACCATTTAATACAGATGATGAAACAATAAGAGGTCATTGTCACCTATCAGGAAATTTTCGAGGAGCAGCTTCCTCAAATTATTAGTACCTTATTTCATAACATGTTCGTCTTTTATTGCCACCTGTGTACAATTAGCTCTCGAAAATGAGAGGTTGGATGTTATCCCTCAAAATAAAATATATCTTAATTATTTAACATATTTTGGCAGATAATGTTGAAGAAACTTCTAAACCAACCTTCTACCTCATGTATTTGGATCTCAACAAATGATACTATGCAGCTATTTTGCGGTATTTATCAACGGGTAATTTCAAATGGCTCGAACGAAATTGGCAATTTAAATTACATGAACATCGAAAAAAAAATCGAAAGTCGGATATGCTTTTGAGGTCGACTTCGAGTATCCATAAGAACTACATTATTCACACAACGAGCTATCCTTTTGCACAGTATCCATTGCTCCAATAGGTTTTAATTAAAAGACCTTAAACATAATTACAAATTTCATTTCAAAAAAGACTTTTTGAAATTATTGAATAATGCTGTGTTTGGGAAAATAATGGCAAACGTGACGAGACTTGTAAATATTAGTAGAAAGTTAAGACAATATCATGGATTTCAAAATCATACCTCCGAGTTGTCGAAATTTTCAGCGAAAATACAGTAATTGTTTAATTGGCTAAACAAAATGACACATATGGAAAATGCGTTTATGCATGGATTGCCATTATGGGTATCTGTAAAAGAATCGTATTTGACTTTGTACAAATACATAAAATCAAAATACGGGAGTAAAGCTAGTTACACCACACAGCTACTGACTCCTTTATTTTGATTATTGGGACAGAAAAGTCATATGCTAATATACGCTTTAGATAAGGTAGATATGATACATCTAGTTACCCTAACTAACCCACAATGTTCTTCCTTTAAATCGATCAATATTAGGCAGAATGAAGGAGGCTGTGTTAATATGGATGCAGAGTTGACGATAAAAGAAGAGAGTGTGCCTAACTATCTGACTAAAAAATAACTTAGCCTTGAAGACTACAATACTGCAGTTTTGAAGTAGTAGAGATGAACTCAGCACAAGATGAATACTTTATACTCACGTCATTATGATATGTAGGGTAACGGGTATAGTTATTGGCCACTTAAGGATTTTAATAATATATTTTTCATTTTGTTCAAGCAAGGAAGAGATTATTAGGTCACAAATGCTGCAATATTTTTTTCTCAAATAATAACATATTCAACTATTGGGAACAAAATTTTATTTTACAACTTCAATCTTCTAAATAATATAAAAATACAAATATTTCAAAACACACAGAAAATTCAAATATTGGCCACAAAGTTAGATATATTCATAACACATGCATAAATCATGCTTTATAGCCTAGTGGAAACTCTGTTTTTTGTGAATACATGCTTGGTATCTGGCACTATACAATATAACAGCAGAAATAACCAACACTTTGGATTTAGGAGTCTCATTTGCATTCTCCGAAAATAGTTTCAGTTTAGCTCAATTTGGCATGTTTCTGTTTAATGAGGACTGGCCTAGTATCACATGAATTAATAAAACTTGTAGAAGTATTTGCACAGCTTGTAAAATCATTTAGATGCTCTTCATATTTCTTTTTTTGGGCTGAATATCTTCCTGTATCTTCAGTGTTACTTACAT
>MU182326.1:10340-20480 GCA_016904865.1 Pissodes strobi
CTTTTTTTGGGCTGAATATCTTCCTGTATCTTCAGTGTTACTTACATCATCAGTTGGGCTACTATTGGAAATATGTTTGGTACTACAAAGATTTCCTCCACTAAATTGACTTTTTGTAGGTTCTGTGTCAGACACTTCAATTTCTGTGATCGACTTGTGGTTAACTCATCTGAAGTAGCTGTATGGTTACATGAGGAAGGCTCACTAAATGACATATTATTTATATTTCGAATGTGGTTAACTGCTCTGGAGCAGTTGGGATCTCGGATATCGACGGAATAATATCAACATGATCACTATTTTCCTTTTCAGCGATGGAAATATATTTTTCATCACAGATAATCTGACGTAATGTGAAATAAATTAGATCTTGTGTCATCTGACTCATTTTTGAATAAGTAGAGTACATTATATACAATTTATGCATCTTCATTTAGACCTTTACATCCTTTATTTTGGGGCATCTTTATCTTCACAATTCCAACTACTTTCTCAAAATCACCATAGGTTATAGATTCTTCTTTAGAAATACTTTCTTTCATTTTGTTGGTGTTCTTTCCCAAACATTTGGAGTAATCAATTGCTGAAGGGTTCAAGAGATATAACCAAGTTGCTTTAAAACCATTGGCTATAGAAACTGACTTTAACGTACTAATAATAAAGCAAAATTTTCCTTCGTTACTACAGAACTAGGATCTTACTTTCTGAAGTTTAAAACTGCTTTGTTTCGACCAGTTGAGGGCTTGACCGTCGCAACGTCTGTGGCTGCATTATTTTTGTTGCGTTTGGCTAATATTATTTTCAACATAAACACAATTCACTAGTTTGCAAGGTCAAATGAGTTGTATGCCCATCAATCATCATCATAATAAATTTGATATTTTTAGCACCTTAATGTTTATGAAAGACGTTTTCTGTATATTCTTAGAAATTTTAATTTTTCATCCACCGTGACGTTCTACAACCTATTCCGCTCCCAGCAGGTACGGGCTTTACAACATCTGATGGTAATCTTTTGTACGAATAATTTGCCAATGGAGGTGTAAGGTCGCCAGAGGCTGCAAACGTAAACATTACAGTTAAATTAACTTTCAAGTGATGTTCAATTTCGTACACATTTTTGCTTTCCCTCACAGCTAACACCCTCTTTCGGACATAGATAGAAACATGTTTCATTACCATTAAAAATACGTGATGGCTCTTTTAAAAAGTCACTATAACTTTTTTTTATCTAAATATTGTTCTACTCTACCAAATAATTTCCGAATACCATTTTCAGAAATATTAGAACTTGCCGCATTAATCGCTTCTGGAGCCCTCCGCTTTAGTTATGGATTTCTCTTCAAAAAGCACTTGTACCAGCCTCTTCCAGGCATATTGTCTATGAACGGATTCTTGCGGAAGTTATCATCCAAAAATCCATTGACCGACTTCTGCACATCTTCTCTCCTCAGCGGATAACCTTTATTCTGGCATGCAAAAAACCTGTCTTTAAGTTGAGTCTTCTTCTCCAACGACAGACTGGAACTTGGACCATGAGTAGTTTTATTTTTAATTAACTGAAAGGTAGCCCTTGAAACATTGAATTGCCGGAATGCTTTTCTCTGGCTCATCCCATTGTTAATTGCTTCAAGAGTCTTCTCTATATCAAACTTCCGCGTATTCTTGATTAAGCGTCTTAGTTTTTATTCTGGTCGACATTATGAATCTAAGAAAAAATACTGATGGACTTGTGGATAAACGAAAAAAGGCTTAGGGCTTAAAAAAGCATAAGTAGGTACCCCAAAATCTAGTTATTGGCCACCGGCTAAAATTGCTCTAAAATGGTTAATTTGTGCTCAAAACTGCTAAAAAACATAAAATTTCATAAAAATATTATATTACACTTAGCACTAGTAGTTGGCCATGCCGGCCAATAACTGTGTAGGAGGCAAATTATTGTACCAGATGTTGGCCACCGAAAAAATGCCGCCAAAAATTCTAACCTAACACTAAAAACACTTAAATAAGTGTGAAATAATACAATAAGATGCCCTATATAATATAAAATATAAAAATATAAATATAATGCGATAAAATAAAAAACTAAAGCATGCCCACTTACCATAAAGACACAGATTCTTAAGGAATTCTTAGTATTTCTGGATAAACTGATGCGACTTAGGACGAACAAAACTATACACCTGCATCAACATTTCTGTGACGGTAACTGGAAGTGTTGTCATTGGTAAGAAGATAAAGCAATGTTGCCAGATTTTAATTTAATATGCGGTGTTTCGGTTTAACCTCGGGAACTTATTATTTGAAATGAAACTCAGAGCGGCCATAACTAGAACATGGCCAATATCTAGAACCTGGCCAATAACTGTACCCGTTACCCTATGTGGAACTAAAAAGTAAAGCAGCTTAGTCTTATATGGATGACAAGCGCTTCATTATTAATGCTTACGATTATGCATTCGTACCTGGACGTTATATAAATCATCATCGAAAATTCCATTAAATTATATGACTGATTAACAGCTTTCTTTGCATTTTTGTATCTTTTGGTAACTTAAAGCATATGCTTTTAGTGGAACAGTAAAAGTGAGCCTGTATTCATATTTTATGATAAACCTTGTGGCAAGAAGAATAAGGTTTGTGGCAAGAAGAACAAGGTGAGAAATTTTGTATGGATAAGCATTATGAAATTGATTCATTCTATCTATGCGAGACAGATTAAAAAATATGTAAAAGAATGATTCCAGATAATGCAAACATCTCAGTGTTATTCAAGCAAGATGATATAAATCTCAGACATGTGTATGACGATCGTGTAAACACTGATGTGTCGTTGGCTATATCTAAAAATAATTTTCTTAAACCTGAAGAGATAAATGCTGCTTCTTTTTAATTGTCAAGGTGATGATATTCATACGGGCAGATACAGTATAATTGTGATGCCTATATTATATCCTAAGTTAATGATAATTTTTGTTATAAGTTGTGGCTTGATCGACAGCACATCTCCGAGCAGAGCAAAACTTTATCAGACCTATACCAGGCCTATCTAGAGCTATATATAGATCTACCTAGAGCGGTAATTAGACATGTCCAAAGCTGTATGGTTTGTATAAGACTGTATAAAACAACCTACAGACCTCTGTAAAGCTGCATAAAGTTATAAACGGGCCTGTCTAATGCTGTATACAGACCTGTATAAAGCTATAATAAGCCTGTCTAAAGCTATATAGATATCACTCTAAAGCTCTGTAGAGTTGAATACCTATCTGTTTTAACCTGTATAAAGCTGTAAAGAGACCTATCTAGATTTGTTTGTATCAAACTCTCCTTATACAAAAAGATATATTTATGTCTCCAATCTTAAGCAAATTTAGCAAAGATGTTAAGATTAGATCGTTAAAGTTGTAGCGCTTGGAAGAAGATGAAACATTCAACAGGATTTTGTAATGGAACTTGTAATGGAACCTCTGAATAAGTTCTTTGAGAATGCCGAGAGAAAGCTCAAGAGACCTGCAAAGTCTAAAAACCAAAAGCCAAAATAGAGGATACACATGAATTCATGAAGCGTTATTAGCCATAATTATTTCGAACCAGTACTCAAAATAGACCTCATTTCAACCACTTGAATTAGGAGCTGGAACATTGAAAACGAGGGGGAACATTATATTATTATTAATAAGCCTATACAAAATTTTAAAGATGATATTCAAAAATTAGTAATATTCGTGCGAAGGGATGCCTATAAGGAATTTCTAGAACAATATCTAGAAATAGCTAGAGATTTTCTTGCTAAATAATTATTTCAATGACTCTGATCACACATATGGTTTTCAATATGATCAAGCACCAGATGGATGGATGATATAACGCAAAAACATGATTTTTTACCAATGGTATATTATTGACAAACATTATTTTACAATACAAATTCTCAATTTTATTGTCGCTATCGATCAACGATACGTCACCCTCCCCCATCGTACCTAGTCTGTAATCAATTCGCTACGACTTATAAGCTTTCGCATAATAGTAGCAAAATTATGTGGCATTTTGCTTGGAAGAGGTCCTTTGAGATAAGCTCACTATAATATTTTACTCGGATATTCTGTATTATATTAAATATTAATTTAATTAAATAAGCAAGTTATTTGCTTAGATCATTATATGTAGTCGCCTTTCGTTAAAAGTAAACTTAATTTGCTTTAATTCAAGGTAGCACCGCCTAAGAAAATCACATTGTACAACTTTCAGTAGAGAGAGACTTGGTGAAAAGTAAAACGTTCCTGAATTTTATGTAAAATATTCTAAGATTATTTAAAATATTTAATAAACATATTCTTATGAAAATCCTGTATTACTTAAAATGTTGTCCGTGATATTTAGCTTTATACCCTCGAAAACTGATACCCTAATATAAACAAATAATATGAACGGAGAGTGAGAGATACCAAAAACGAAAATGAAGGCAGTGCAGTGAGTGCTAGCATTTTGGCCGATCAAGAACCATGAAGATAGAGTGATCATAGTTTACCTTGGTGTGGTTATTCATGTCAACATGTGAATAATAGTTTATATTGTTATTAAAGTTCATGGCAGGAGTTTTAATGGTATACCAGAGTTTATTGCCGATTGGCAAGGTATTACCAGGTTGTGGTCGATTGTGTTGCAATCGACAGGGATGCCCTCTTTTGTGCGCGATGCCTTCGAGTTGGTCTTGTGAGTTATGGAGGGCCCTCACTTTTCTTCTCGATTTACACACTTGGGTTCTAAGATCTCGGTATGTGTTATCTTAGTTTCCGGGTACTGAAATGCTTACTGCTTAGCGGCAGTGGAGTGTCTAGGCTAGCCTAAACTATTTCAGGTGACACTAGCTAGTCGTTGAAGAAAGAAGATATATATATCTGATATTATATAACAATATAGTATTGTGTAAACTGATGGTTATTGGCATGATGTAAGGGGACATAGGTTTCCCGGTGAGTATATTTTATTTTTATCATTGATCAGTCAGTACAGTAATTGGTTAATATTTTTGTTTCATGGTCACCTCAATCTTTGGCTATATACCGGGTGGAGCTCGCTGAATGAATTACATTGTCAATACTCACGTAAGTGAGATCTTTATGTGATTTTTACATTTAATCGTTTACAATGCAAATTTAATTTAAGCAGTTTAACTGCCCCACCCCACGACATATCAGCTTAGAGTTACTCCAAGTAAACCAAGCATTTTCTAAGAAATGAAACTGTTAAATGGAAAACGGTAACTGTGCATTGTTTTAGAATGTCCAGTTTTAGTGGTGATATTATTCAAACAAACTATAAATCAGCTATGCTCTTCACAGTATCTCTTCACTAGTTAGTTTCAGTAAATGTATGTAAGTATGTAACACAGTCTATAAGAATATTATGTAGGTAGAATTATCTGTTTACTGCAACTAATATATTTTCAAACATTTAATTGGTCCATGAATTAATAAAACGGATCAAACCTAAATAAGAGTCCCCCTTCAAATTATCTCTAAAGTATATTGGGCCTTTAACAACGATATGCCAGCCGGAACTTTTTCGTATAAGCTTGCCTCAACCAATTTAGAATGATTTCCTGTCAATAGCGAGACTTAAGTCGATTTACTAGGTAATTTAAGTAGACTTAACGATGAAGCACATATGGTCAGTCACTTCGGCATTTTCATTAAACGGACCAGTCATAATCGCCCAGAATTCCAAACCGTCATCAATGGCGTCTTCATGAGGCTTCCTGATGCTCTTAATGAGATCCTGTGGCGTAAGGAAATACGAGCGATATCTGTGAAATTGCTTGATTTATGATTTGACAAAGTAGGTTTATCAGGTAGTTGTCCTAGCAACACCAAATTGGTTACCATATGTTATAACTGAATTATTTTATTTTCTTTATTTACTGGAGAACGAGCTTTGAGACATTTTTTCATGAGCACAAACCTAAAAATCAAGAAGCTTCACATAGTTGGCGCACATTACTCCTGGAATGCTCTAATCAAAAAGACAAATACAGAGCTAAATAGATGCGCTAAGAGCAGGAACATCAAAAGCAGGTGCCATATCGAAGCTGCGTTTCTATTAGAACAAAGATGCATTTCTGGCTATAGAAAAATCCAAATTATTCGATATGGCTCACAGTATACATAACAATTTATGTAAGTTTCGAATTTAAAAAATCACTATCTTTTTGGACATTCGAACGGAATGTTTAGACATATGGCCAATTCGTCATATTGGTATCTGGCTAACTCATGTTGAACACATCCCGAACCGTTAGACTGGTCTATGTCGGTCGGTATGATAAATTCATAAGAGAACTGAGATGATATTTACTTGATATAAAATTGTATCTTGCACAATTTTTGTTCCCATATTGCAAAGCCCTTGGAAGAACTTGATTCTTTAGCTGCAATTGTTTACAAAGGAAATTTTTACTGATGTGTGCATCTGGAGATCACAATGTTTTAGATTGAGCTGCTATCTTAAGTTGATATGTCACACGGCCAAATATTACTTAAACTTAAGCGTCCTTTTTATACATCGAGAACCTTAACTAAAACCTTCTGTTCAACTTCTGCATTTGGACGATTGAAGTTTGTCATTACATTTGCCAGCTTGATCATTATCCTTGAAATTTGTAATAGTCGAATACAAAAAAAAAACAATCAGCATAGAACGACGGTGAGAGCAATTAAAAAACGGAAACCTTGTTAAATTAATATCCATATATGGAGCAGAAAAGCGTACAAAAATTTTGGTATGAACCCATAGTACCAAAAAAATACGAGAGTAAAAAGCTACCGCTAAAGTAGCGTAAACTAAACAGTTATCGGCCACCTGACAATAATTGGCAATAAGACTTCTTAAATGTTTTTAAATTATTTTAAATTTAGCGCCCAGCTAAATGTCTTAAATTAATGCCCCAACAATGTTGAATATGCTTCGTGTCGTTTTAGTTCCGAACCATAAAATGTTATTAGCGGTTATACTAAGTCGGGACAGCCTTAGTAATTTTTTAGGGAAAAGTTTTCAAAAAGTGCTATGACGGTGCAAAAAGTGAATATAATTCACAAATTATAGTATTATTCATCAAACTAATATTTTCTGCGTTTTAATGAACATAATTTTTGATAGTTTAAACATTTATCCTAAAAGGTCAAATTGTAATAAAATGAGGTATGACAATGAAAATCCATTATTGGCCATGCGGTCAATAACTGGTATGCCTATTGACCAAATCGTACATAGTTACTGGCCGCTAATTTTATTTTAGGGCCGGTTTCTCAATTGATGTTAGTAAACCTCGCGGCTAACCTAGAAACATTATGTTTGGCAGATTTACCTTGTAAAATCTGCCAAAAATTATGTTTCTAGGTTAACTCCTTAGGATCAACGCCTTAGCGACTTTTTTACGTAGGGACGGGGAAATGCTCTCGCAATGCTTAATGCAATGATGTTCTGATACCTTAAGTCAGTGTGGGACTCTCCGGAGTTTACAAACCCACTAAAACCCTTCCCCTACAGTACAGAATACGGAACAACCCGTAACGGGTATAACGTCGCTTCTGGGCTTCCTACACCTCAATTCTTTCTCTTTCATTCCTCTGTTTATTTTCCATAATTTCCCTTATCATCCTATAGATAATGTTCCAGTTTTTCTTTGACCCAGTCATCTCGTTTATCATATTATCTGCATTTACCTTCACCCCAATTTCCAAAGTTGTGTTTGTCTTAAGTACGTGCCATCTCGGGCATACAAAGAGGGTATGTTCTGGAGTGTCTATGTCGACTTCACAATATACACATAAATCATTTGTTTTGTTTATTCGTTTTATGTATTTCTAAGGGATCCGTGTCCAGAGAGTGCCTGAGTCAGAAAACAGTCCGTGGTTCTGTGCTTACAGTTTTTCCAGACCGATAGGTTTGGGATTAGCCTCTTTATTCATTGTGTCTTACTTTCTGTCTAGTTTCACATCTAATCTCCAGAGTTTTCTTCCGTCTCTCTTCTTGGACTTGTATCGCCCCCAATGAGATCGTCCTGTATCCCCTTGCCACTTTAAGAAGTGCTCTTTGTTGGATAATTTGCATCATGTTCTTATAATTTTTAATATTGATGATCCCCCCAGATGGAGGAGCCATATAACAGGGTAGATTGCAACAATCCGAACAAAACTAGTCTCTTTTCATAGCTTGGGCCTTAATATTGCGCATGAGTCATGTTAATGAGGCTAGTTTATTTGCTGTCTTTTTTTGGGCTTTTTGCATGTGCTATTAGAAATACATATTTTCTCCAAGTTGAACCCCTAGGTAATTTAATTATTCTGCTGGAGGTATTTGGGCTCCGCCCAGATGGAATTCGATATTTCTTCTATCCCTTTTACTATTTAGAATGGCCGTTTCTGTTTTTGGTGGGGCTAATTTTAGGTGGCTGTTTTCCATCCATTGTTTTATGTTATTTAAAGATCTGTTTATTCTTCTCATGAGCTGTAAGGCGTTCGCGGCAATTCATAATCAAAGCTAGGTCATCCGCGAATCCTACGGACTTTATATTTACTCTGTCAGTTAGTCTTAGTATTGGGTCATATAATATGTTCTGGATGGTAGCGCCAAGCACTGATCCCTGTGGTATTCCCGCCGTTAATTTTCTACTTGCTGTCTCGTAGTTTAGTTGTCTGCTTTCAAAGTAGTCTCTTATGATGTTTATTTGATATGTAGAAATTCTTTTTTGTTTAGTTCATTCTGTATTGTAGCCCAAGATGCTGAGTTGAAAGCGTTCTTAACATCCAAGGTGACGAGCGCGCACCATCTTTCTCCAGCTCGATGAAATCTTGTTTCCACAGGTATCTCCAGCACCCTTTTTATAGCCTGTATCGCGCCGGAACCAAGTTGGTTGGGTAAAAGGTGGCTTTTCTCGTCCAGATCGATTTCTAATTTCTCCTTGATTATGTGTTCTAGAGTTTTTGCCAGAGCACATATTACGCTTAGCGGTCTATAAGCATCTATGGCATCGTATGGTTTATCTACCTTTTGTATTAGTACGAGTCTTGCTGATTTCCACTCCTGAGGGAAAATTTGTAGGGATGCCTGTGTTTTGAATGTGCTCAGAAGTACATTTGGGGCTGTTTTAGCTATTTCCGCCTTAGCGACTAGTCTAATCTAACCCAGAATCTGACACCAAAACCGGAACCCTCAGCCTATTTTATTGTTTTCCAGATGCCTGATGTTCAGGAAGTCCCAAAATATAAAAAAAAATACAGAAGCAAATATCAGAATGGCTCTAGAAGCTGTCGAAGAAGGAATCGTACCACGTAAAGTACCACGTTTAACGCTTCAGTTTAGAAAAAGTGAAATGTTTCCGAGTAGGCGTAAACTAGTTTAGGCCCAGGCCCAGTTCTTGTCGTGGAAGAGGAAAGTACATTGGAAGAGTGGATACTGACGAGCCATAAGAAAGGTTTTCCGATAAGAAAAAGTGATATTCAAGCCTCAGTCAAGGAATTGTTGGGTGCAATCCCGCGTGACAACCTTTTTCAAGACAAATTTCCAGGCGACGGACGCTCTTATTCACAGAACGCCAGAAGGAGTGACAACAGCCGACTCCGTCGTATCAGAAGCGGATATTTGTAAGTGGTTTTCTACAATAGAAGAATATTTAAAGTTCAAAGGATATGACGACAACTTAAACGCTCAACAAGGAATATTTAACGGAGATGAGACTTGTTTGTTCATCTGTCCTAAAAATACCTCGTGGCGCCAGAAACGTGTATGAGGTAGAGTCTAGCTAGGCAAAAGTTAATATTACCGTCATGTTTACACTCAGTGCAGCGAGCGAGGTAACCAAGCCCCTGATAATTTACAAAAGGCTGTACCCATGACCGGGGGAATCGGACTCAGTGACAATGGCTGGATGAAAGTAGAGTTATTTTACGTTTATATTGGTAAAAATGTTCTGTATCAATATTTAAAAAAATGCGGTACAGTATTTCCTATAATTCTTTTTGTGGATGGCCACTCCACACATCCAACTCCCAAAGTCAGTGAGTTGCACCAAACTAGGAATAATTTTAGTAGTTCTGTATCCAAACGCTACATGCATTTTCAACAAGCTGACGTGGC
>MU182326.1:28937-101307 GCA_016904865.1 Pissodes strobi
AAATATAGACTCATTTTTAGCTTAAAATGCAAAAAAAAATAAAAATATGTATTTTGATTACCGTAACTTTGATATGCCACTGTAGCCAAATGGGGGGGCACCATATTCTAACATACATTTTTTTGAAGTACTTATCCATACCTACGACATATTAAAATTTAAAGAAAATCGTATGGTTCCGAAATTCTCTCTTTGTCGGGTGCGGGGTCCTTTAGGCGTTCTGAAGAATTGCAAAAAGCGTATAAATAAAAATTAAATTTTGGGAGCGTATGACAAAAAATAGTGTTTGTCACACGTACCTAAATGAAGTTTTTCAAGACTCATCTGCCATTCCTCACTGCGGATGATCAAATAACGGTAGATTAATCGTTGCTTGGGTTATCCAGAAGTAACGAATCTAAACTATTATAACAAGAACATAGAGCATCGGGTATAGAAACACGTCTGCAAAGAAAAATCGTCAGAGATGATGAGACGATTTTTTCAGAAATAAGACTCGTAGGAAAAAATGATCATCGATGGGGTGCAGTTCCCAAACCGGCATCAAGAACTCCACAACGAAATATTCTTCGTATTTTTCCTGGTCCAGCGACGAATCTTTAAAGTGATCTTCTTTCGAAGGAATTTTCCAGCTTATTTATAACGCATTCCATGATTGATAAAAGTGTATTGCATGCAAACGCTATGATTTGGACGAAATCTGTTAAATATAAAACGAAATCTGCTACAATATCCACGTCTAGTCCTATGGAGATAACATCATTGCTAGGACTACTAGTATTGTCTGCTTATTTGTAAGGTAACCAGTTGTCAACCAAAGGATTATGTGAGGACAAGATATGTGGAGATGTTTACAGGGCAGACATGAGTCGTGAGAGCTTTAAGTTTCTATTGGATTGTTTGGATTTTGACGATAAAAACACGAGGAACGAGAGAGAAAAATTCATTTATTGGCGGCTATCAGAGAAATTTGGTATGAATTTATAACTCATTGCAGAAATTTGTATAAACCAAGTTCTTACGTTACCACTGACGAACAGCTATTAGGTTTTCGAGGAAGATCTCCTTTTCAAATGTAAATACACAATAATCCGTCGAAATATGAAATAAAAATAGTTTTGGTACGCGATGTTTGATCAAAATACCTGTTTGATGCCATGCTATATTTGGCAAAAAGCACAAACACTAATTGGATGCCTTTAGGAGAATTTGACGTCAAAGCATGCATTGTGTGAAACAATTTCCGGTTCCAATAGAAATATTACAATGGACAATTGGTTTACATCCGTCAAACTGGCTAATGATATTTTACTAGTTCAGCCTTACAATCTTACTATGTTTGGAAGTGTTAAAAAAAATAAGAGAGAGAGAGATTTCGGTAGAGATGTTAGAAACCAAGAATCGCGATCCAGGCAGCTCGATTTTTTTTTTGATAAGGAAAAAGTACCTGTGTCTTATACACCCAAAAATAATAAAAACGTTCTACTTCTATCAAAAACGCACCAAGGATGTAGTGTCTCAGCAAAATGACGAAAACCAGAAATGATTGAGACTTACAGACAAATGGGTCAGTGTGTACATTGTACCAAATGTGTTCAAATATGAGTACCTCCAGGAAAACTAAAGATATGCCTTTTTTATGGAGTACTAAATATTGCCGGCGTAAATAGCTTTATTTTGGCTCATAAAATAAAATGTCACGACAAAAATGTTTTCCAGAATGGAATTGTATAAACTTTTAGTAACGCCATGGCTGCAAGAGCGAGTACCCACTTTGCCGCACTCACTCCGTGAAACTATAGATCAGCTTCTAAAGGAGACTATAACAGAAGACAGACATACAGTTCTGGAAGAGGGATCCGAGCCTAATACGAACAAGAAAAGCATGTGCGAGTTGCCAATATAAAAGAAGAAGAATGACTACTCACGTTTGTTCAAAATGTAAGAAATAATTTTTTTATGAACATCGTGGCCAAATTTTTTTAATCGTGTGCTTAAATAATGTATTAGGGTCGGAATAAAGTACTTTTGTTCAATAAATAATGCGTATGTAGCCTAAAGTACCTTTTATATAAAAAACGTAAAATTTACGAATGCTGAGTCTTAAGTGGTGGCAGAAATATGCTTGGCATTCTAGGATTAATATCAGTTCGCATATTGCTCCATAATATTAAATTTATTCATGTTAGCAAAACAAGTTGTTTACATACGTCACATATATAAAGTCATACTAATAAAACAGTAACAAAGGTAAAAAACAGTGTAAAAAAGGCAATCACAGTTACTTACATCGTTAATTTTTTTCAAGAGACTTCTCTATGTACCCTATAAAAAGCTTCTCTTATTCAATACATTTAAATTGTTATACATACTGTTTTTTGTTTATTTCCCTTGCATTTGAAGGTAGTTTTGGTCCTATTTGTATAGATCCTATACATGACTTAATCAGTCTAATATATTTTTACGTTTTTCCGTGGGTTCTGAAGAAATTACAACTTTTACTATTTTAAGCTAATACTCTCTTTATTCTTCATCACTGTATACAATTGAGCACACTAAACTTCTATTATAACTTTACAGCTAATAGCTCTTTACAATGCAACACTCAATGATTAACTAACTCAACACGCGTTCTGCCTGCTATTTATATCCAATCTAAAATATATCGCGAATACTCCAAACGAAGCGAGGCCTCCGTATATTATTCTCGACCAGGGCTGCCCGCATTCGAAATATACCAAATTTCCTGAATTTTCTCGACGGGCGATGACTCATACGAAATAACGTATACGCGACAACGCTTCTATAAGGTAGCACAAAAACATTTGGATGGTTGCTAGCCATGACAATATTATGGTAAATTTATGCTGTTCTTCTCCCTAGTATTATGGTTATGATTATCGCTACATAAAATACAATTGTTAATATTTCTTTTGACATAAGTTAAACAGGCAAGAATAAACATTGGGAAATGCAAGTATATTGAGTCTTATAAATACTTGCTTAACATCTGCCCGATAATGCAATCCCCCTATTTCTTTAACAGCCTTTCTCTGAAGTTTGAAAAGTCTTGCCGCCTGCGCAGTATGCTCCCACGGAAATATAGCGTAATTACAGTGGGACTGAAACAAAATAAATTATAATTTTATAGCTACCTGATCAACATGTGTCTCAAATACAATAACAGGATTCATATTAACCCCCAAAAGCCTAACTGAATCCAGCCCCGCATTATAATTTTTTCTCTCAATCTGAAAATAATCTTATCAACATTCAACGACAATCTATTTATATTGAACCGATTTTTAACATGCTGAAGTGAAATTTACATTTGTTGTTCAAATAAAATTATATTTTTGTCTCTTGTAAGTTCTGTTGAATCATCAGCAAAAACCACAAGTTGATTATTCGTTGCATTTTCAATGTCATTGATCACTGCGGGACACCATAATGCACATTTAGTGCGGCTGAGAAAGGTAGAATGTAGAAAGGTAGAAATTTTGATTGACTATTTTTTTACATACTAAATGCAAATTATAGCAAGTCAAATAATATATAGTATAAAATTACCTAAAAAAAAAACAAGAAAAACAACAAAATTTACAAACTGACAGATAAAAACAGCCAGTGAATCTAAGCGCATTCCTAAATTACACCTCAGTTGGGTCATCCAAAAATTCATTAACAGAATAAAAACATTTGTCCAGTAAGTGGTTCTTAACAACTTTTTTAAATTTGTTCAAAGATAATTCTTTCGCTTTAGAAGTGAGTTTATTATAAAAATTTAGATTTAGTGAATTAGATTTCGATCTTGACAATTTATGATGTGGAATAATAAGTCTATCATTTCTCATTAAATATCCATGGTTCTTGCTTGATGATGGTAGTATATCTTTAATTGAATGATTTTCAACCAAAGTGAAATAAATAAAAACACATGGCAGAGGCATGATTTCGTGTTGCAAAAATAAAGGCTTACAATTTGCACGATATTTTGCACCACAAGACCCTAATAGCTTTTTTTTTGGAATTTAAAATATTTTATTGAAGCCGAGCTGTTACCCCAAAGTGGTATTGCATATGATATTTTGAAATGAAACAACGCAAAGTAACAAGTTTTTAGAACAGAAAAGCTTACAAAAGAACGCAACTTTCTTACTGAGAATATAACACCAGACAACTCTTTTGACCGACCCTTCTTATGTGGCACCCACGATAGCTTATCGTCGATGGTAACTCCGAGCAGGTTGACATATTGTCCTTGCGCCAATTTAGGATTATTAGGTATTTTACGTTGGTCCCTAATTAGTTTCAATTCATTGTCTCTAATTCCATAGATATCTAATTTTTTATACAAGATGTTGTGAGAAACGCAGTCAAAAGCCTTCGATAAGTCGCACAACGTCAAAACACTATGCATTCCTTGATCATGGCTCCCGACCACGCTCTCTACAACATTCAATAGCGCTTTCGTAGTTGACCGTCCCGCTCTAAAACCAAACTGGTTGTCGTTTAGAATATCAACTTTTTCAAAATAAATAGTCAACTGATTTTTTAAAATTTTTTCTAAGATTTTGAGAGCTTTCTACCACAGAAAGCTCTGCCGCTCAGATAACTGTCAATAAGTTTAACACTGTGTCCTGAAATCGATAGAACTCCAATTTGGTTAAAAGAACTCGCAGTCGAAGGTCTTGGCGAGGTCGCAAATGATTGCTCATACATGTTGACCCTCTCCAAAGCTCTCGACAATATACTCGAGAAATAAGAGTCCCAGTTGTTGATCTCAAAGACCTAAACCCAAACTGGCACTTTTTAAGTAAATTAATGTTTTTAAAGTAAAAGTATATTTGCCATTTTAACAGACATACCTTAGATAGAACAGGCACCAGAGCATTTGGTCTATAATTATTTTCATCATTTTTATCTCCCTTTTTAGGTATTGGAATTACCTTGGATTTTTTTACATATTTGGATAAGTTTACCAGAAATGCTAGTTGCACAACCAAAATGTCCATAGGTTTTTTAACAGTGGCACAATATAACATCTTTACTGCCTTTAGACTTGAGTGCATCTATGGCATCACGAACTTCCATAAAAGTGTAAAGTAAAATCTTTTGTATGAGGCAACTTAAACATGTTATAAAAAATACTTGCGAATGAAAAATCAAAGAAAAACTACCAATTAAACACCTGCGCAGCAACACATGTAAAAAGGCTTTGTGTTCGTGAGCGAAACAAATAAAACGCCGCCGGGCCAGTGCTCGAAAATGAAATGCGTATGCTGATTGGCCAGCTCGGTAGCGGTTTCTTGTGATCCTCATGCTTGTCGAAATACCAGCGAATTGTCGAAATGACCGTTCAATTATTGAACTGCCCTCAGATGATATTTTATCAATTGAAGGAGCGTTTTGCAATTTATAAAGTGTCAATGTGCCTCCCCCTTTACCACCAAATAAAGTGGGAAGGAACCTCAGGAGATCCTCCATCGTTATTATGACCTTTAGTCTTAACGTTCCTGTAACTTATACATAACAGATAAGTTGAAGAATAGTTTTAAGACTACCCAAGTGTTTAGCTTTTTTCACTATTATCTCAGACCTAAAATAATCAAAATGAAACACCTTGAATATTTTGATGTCACCAACAATTTTAATTTACCTTCTCATTTCTTAATATTTATGTAGTATTAGATTTTTCTTTGTTCAATATTTAAATCATCTATTGCAGTATTTACTGTTTCATCACTAAAAAAAAATTTGATGAATCATCGGTAAACAAATTAATCAATATCAAAAAACTAATTATTTATTAGGAAAAGGATGGGTACTTAACACATGTTCATGTGAAAATACAAAATTGCTTTCACTCTTGTCATGATATATTAAATTAATTATTGTTGCTACATTTATCTTCCTAAGCTAGCTCGTAAACCAATAAATACTTTCGTTCAGAAATTCCTAATATATAAATATCTGAAGCATGATCCATTGTTTAGTAATGATTGAACCATTATATATAATACGTCGTTTCCATTAATATCTAAGTTAAGTTTATTTAAATGTCACTCCTAGCAAAACGGAATTATAAATGTTTTCAATTTAGTAGCATTAAACTAATAAATAGAATTATTTAATAGTGACATTATTATTAATACGTAACGATAAAACACCTGTCTGGGAAGGATAAGCGATAACACATTCCGACATTGTTAGCATTATTCGCATAGAAAATTGCGAAAATATAAATCTAACATTTTTGGCAATATATTTTTTCTCCGATTGACAGCAAATATTAATTTTGCAGACACATATCAATCAGCAAAGTATTACTTTTCCTGTCCAGGCAGCAAAGTAAGTACTTTGCTGCCTAGGCAGCAAAGTGATTAGTCTCCATGGAAATAAAACGTTTGACATAAGTTGTCAAACTATAATTATTATGGACATATTCATTTCCATAGCAACCAACCTTTCCAACAATTGCGATTTCTATCAAATTTTGTCTGAATTTATCACTACAGGAAAAATAAAAAGATTGTGGGAATTGTAATAATTTGCAAATATACAATATACATATATCATTATAAACAATCGGAGAAAAAATTATATGTTCAACTCGGCAGCAAAGTAGATTGACTGCCTTAGCTGAATTCCTAGCCTCGCTACGCTCGGCTATGAACTATCAGCCGCGGCAGTCAATCTACTACTTTGCTGCCTAGTAAAACAAATAACTATTATACACATAGGCAGCATAAAATATTACTAAACTTTCAAAACTTTAGGAAATGCGAAAGGATAAAATGAGGTATTTATCGAAGTTGCTCTATATTATTTCTAGATGTGCAGGTATTATTTGTTTCGACTATTTTCATTCGATTAAATTATTTATGTCAGATATCGGCTATTATGTCACAATTTGTTGCTCTATTTAATAGTCCACCAATTTCATATAAAGCTGAGTTGTGATATAGGATGTAACAAAGGTGGTGAGGAACTTATTACAACAGAGTGAGTTTATGGATCATTTCCTATGATATTTATTATGATATATAATTGTAAAAGTGCCCAATATAGGCAGTATATGGGTTAAGCTTCGGATTTTCGGCATTATTTACATTGTGCTTAATGTTAGTTACATTTTTTCATGCTCAGCAATATATGTCATATGTGTATTTTCTAAAAATTCTTTTATCTAGTCGTCAATCTCATAAACTTCTATTTCCATATCAGCGTTTTGATGTGGGCTACAAAATATTAACAGAAGTTTCTACCGCAATTTGCCGTATTTTGGGAAGAGTAGAGTCTGACTTACCATTATCTTCAGAATAGAATATTAAAATAATTGAAAATATCCAGTCCGTAATGTGTTAAAGGATAGCAAACACAGGAGAACAATTTTATATCCAAACATTTTTTTAACATGCACATTAAACATGCTTTGAAACCAACCAATATCCACTATATTATCTTATTATTACTGGCATGAACAAATTAGAATGCACTCGCATACTTCCTACACGCAGTCATATGATACTCGAATACATTACCGGAGGCATATTTACTCATCCTACTGCACTACGGCACCAGGGTGCTGAAATGTGTTAGTTTTTGAAACCCCTACAAAAGCTGATTGATTTAGGTACCTACATACATAACAAAATATTAAATAATTTTAAAATCCTATTAATGGCCTTTTAGCGTAGGTCCGTTAACCTGACCCCCCTCCCCCCTATGGTGCTGCCGCTGATGTGAATATCAATCAGAGTGCCTCATCCAGCTTCAGTGCTTTGATAAAAGCAACTAGTCTGGATGGTTATATGGATGAAAGTTCCTCCTGTTCGACGATGCAGCACCCGAAGCAGGCCATTCGCCTGTTTGCGACCGCCTCGCACTCCGTGAGAAGCTGTTCCGGGGTTTCCTTCTCCTCCTCCTCACAAAGCCGGCAACTGTCCTCGTTTTAAATTTTTATTCTCTCCAAATGCCTTCTTAACAGGCAATGACCCATCAGAAAGCCGGTGAGGATGCGGAGATTGTTCTTACTCAGTGTTATAAGGTGTTTTGATCTTCCTGGGTGAGGGCGCCCTAGAAACATCTTTGATTGCCTTAACCCTGGACGGCATTCCCATAGACTGAACCATTTGGTTCGCTCTTTTTTCCTGAATAATTCCTTGTAGGTGTGCGTCCCTATGCCACAGTAAGATTCCGGTGCTAAAAGCGGAGTTTGTGCTCCTACTTTTGCCAATTGGTCTGCTTTTTCGTTGCATTCTATCCCAGCGTGCCCTGGTATCCATTGAAGGGATAATTTGTTATTCTTATCTCGTTCATTTAACCTATCTAGGTATTCCCATACCATTCTGGAGTTAATTATTGTTGAGCTCAGCGCTTTGATGGCTGCTTGACTGTCTGAGAAGATGACAATCTCTTTCTTCCTATATTTTCTGTCGAGGTTGAATTGAGCACATCTTCCTAAGGCGGTAATTTCCACCTGGAATATGTCCGGGTCTTTTCCCATTCGAAGAGTCTAGTTCCTGGCCCAAATACTCCGGCTCCGGTCCCCTGTCCAGTTCTTGTCCCGCCTGTATACCATTTTATGGTACTATGCTGCGATGTGAAAATGCAAGTGGTGTTCTTTTTCCATTCTTCTCTACTTCTTAACAGGACCGTGAAGTATTTACACCTTTACCCAATAGAGAGCGTAGTACTAGGAGTGGTCCGACCGTCAAATCAAACGCAGCTCACGTCATTCGTCGCGAATGAATCGGACTTCTAGAGGACTCCTATCCGTTACACCCTATAACAGAGTGTCTATTATATATTCGCAGTATATATGGATCCATAGGTTAATTCTCATTTCAGTAAAGAAGTATTCATTTCTAACACGTGTACTGTGTTACAGTACAATCGTGAAAATGTGCATGCTACATTTGCCACATGACGTCATATGCGTGAAAAGTCGGGTTAGTATCTTTATTTAAACTTAAATTTGATCATAAGGTATCGGAATCGGTTCAAATGACTCCGAAAGTTGATTGAACGACTAAGCAAAAGCACCAAAAAGGGCTAAAACGTATCGGAACAGATAAAAAATATTAAAGTAAGTTGAAACTAACCTAAATTAACCGAATTTTGGCGACCAACTTAAATTAACCAATAACATTTATATTGGTTATAACGTATAGGATCCGGTTCAAATGACTAAAATAAATTGGAACTAACTGAAAGTAACCGAAAGTTGACTGAATGGCTAACCAAAACTAATCGAATATACTAAAACTGGTAATAACGTATCGGAACCGGTTCAAATGACTAAAATAAATTAAAACTAACTAAAATTAACCGAAGGCTGATTTAATGACTAACCACAACTAATCCAAAGTAACTAAAGGCACCAAAACGGTCTAAAATGTATCAGAATCAGTTACAAAAATTAAAGTAAGTTAATACTAACCAAAACGAGTCGGATTTTGGCGACTAACTAAAAGTAACCAAAAACATTAAATTTGATTATAACTTATCAGAGTAGGTTCAAATGACTAAAATAAATTGGATCCAACTAAACCTAACCGAGAGTTGATTGAACGACTAACCAAAAGCACCAAAACGGGTTAAAACGAATCGGAACAGGTTAAGAATATTACAGCAACGTTATGACTAATTATATATTAATAGATTTTCCTACCTACTAGTGGAAGGTAATATTTTAGGTCTTCATATCCGCACCTTTTTCTAACTTTTTTTTAATTATAATAGTGTTTAATATTAATGTTAAAAATGCATTTATTCAATTAAATATAATATTAAAAACACTCGTGTTCGTATTTTTACTTTTTTAAACTTTGCTTTTAAAAACTATTTGAATTACAACACAAATCACATTTTTTTATTCATTTTCAATGTCCCCTCGGTTGCATTAGGTTAACAGACCTTTTTAGCGTTAGGGTTTTGGAATGATTGCGGGGTCTTTTTATTTCACTTCACGCACGGCCCTCGCTTCCCTTTGCTCGCTCCGGGGGCGGAACCAAACAAAACTAACCCAAGGCATGCCAAAAATTAAGAACTTTTTTTTTTTATAAATATTTGCATTCTTGACTGAAATCAACAGAAGAAGATATAGTTGCAACAAAATAACAATTGCGATCTTCTCCGACAGCCAAGCGGCAATAAAAGCTGTGCAATCCAACAAAATAGCATCGAAATTAGTACTGGATTGCCACAATGCTCTGAATGACATAGGAAGTCAACATAGAGTGACACTATCATGGGTACCTGGGCATGAAGGCTATCAAGGTAATGAAACTGCCGACGAACTAGCCAGAGAAGGCTCATCTAGGCACATGATAGGACCAGAACCGTTCTGCGGGATAGCCAAACCAATCGCTAAAACAGCCATAAAGAAATGGATAGCAGAAGAATTCCGAAAATGGTGGAACAATACTTTGGGACAAAGACAGGCCAAGGAATTTATAATAGGTCCATCGGCCAAACTATCAACATACCTGCTAAGCTACGGCAGGAAGGCTGTAAGGATAATGGTGGGTCTGCTGACGGGCCACTGCCGGCTGAAAAAGCACCTAAACGTCATAGGTTTGGCAGAAAATAGCGAATGCAGGTTCTGCCAGGAGGAGGAGGAGACGGCATCTCACGTGCTATGCCACTGTGAAGGCTTATCGAGAGTGCGCTACCAACTACTTGGCGTACCTAAACCAGAAGCTAATAGCTACACGACGGAGCTACTATCAAGGTTGTGGGGTCTAATCAGAAAGACAAAACTGGATGAAGCTCTATAATATGGAGAGGGTCACAATAGATCCGTCGGGTCGCGGTGACAAGTAGGCTCAAAGGCCATCTCTCTCAATCTGTAATCTGTAATCTGAAATCAACAGTGCGGCAACTGGACCGCATATAACAGCTAACGACCGTTCATACAGATCACCGGGTATGTTAGTGTATTTGAAGGTATTTAGCACCTTGGTGCCGTCACTGCCGTCGTCGTACAGTAGGATGTGTAAATTATTCCTCGGTTTTAAAACCTACCCGATTTCAGCACCCTGACGCCGCGCCCTAGTACAGTAGGATGTGTAAATTAGCCTACCAGACATGATCTTATAATAACACGATTAAAGCCAAGCAATATTTATTTATTTTTACTAGCATGAATATTATAACATGCATTCGCAAACTTAGTTCTAGACTAGCGGGATCAAGCCAAGCGATTATAATAATAACAAAAAAAAATAACTAAAAATGAATAGTATTATATATTAAACTAATAATAAATTTCTTGTCGGTGTAAGCAAACACAGCTTAATTGCCACTTTACCCTATTGCTCTCTACCAAGTGCGGCGTTCTTTCATAAATTTCATGTTATAATTTTACAACAGCAATTACCAAGCATAATATAATATTTATGATGCCGTTTAAGGTTAAATACGGAACTTAAGGGTAACACTTAACAGATTTACCCGCGTTCATAAATTAAAGGTTAGTAGATAAGAAAGTTAAATGCAGTTTAAGACGTAATGGGCCCTTCATGAAATTAATGTGAAACAGAGGCAATTGGGAATGTAGTCGCGCGTTATCCGATATACCGCGAAATGGTTTCATTAAATTTTCGGACAATATATTTTCCCATTTTCACTTTACCTTTCGGAGTTTTCGCCTATATAATGCCGGCTTATATGAATCGTACTACTTGTCGGTCCATGCTGCACACGAAAATTCAGATCCAGCAAGATGTTATGTTGTTATGTCGCGCTTGCGTTTGGAAAATCATTTTCTATGTGCTCATATTGGGCGGGTCAAAGTCATACTTTTTTTAACGGAAAAGACTCAAAGTCTAGGTGTCAGTCAAACAGTAACACGGAGCATATTCAGGAAACAGTTAAGCTTCTGGTTTTATTATCGGAAGACACTCTTTAATGGGGGGCGGCGCATTGTACTGTTTTGCCATTAACCCTTGTCATTGTTTATACAGGAATAGTTGTTCAACCTCGAACCGAAAAAGGGCCTCACCGGTAGATGGCGTCCGGCCTGAAATGTGCCCATTGACGAATTTAAAGAAATTACTACGCGTCGTACGAGAGACGTTGCAAGGAGGGAGTTCCTACATTTCTATTGGTGCATTGCCAAGGGCTGTTACCTGGCGGCGCGGCGTGGAGCCGCGTGGACGAGTGTTCCTAATTCCGAATATTTCTTTGTTTATTTATATATTTTTCCGCCATTGTTCAACTTGAAGAAGCTTTACTTTGTAAAATGTTTGTGTTTGGGTTGTAATGATTAATTTTGTCCTCTTTGTTTTGGGCTGAGTAAATTGCGATTATCTATCTACGTTTATTCTAGGTAAGTACAAAAGTACCTACTTCTTTTGTTTTGTAGTTTTTGTCGGAAATCAGAATATTGCAATAGCAGTTTCGATGTTTAATACACAGAACAGGTTTAATTAAATACGATGAACATTTTTATAACAATCACATATATGTATAAGGGATAGGGCAAATCTTTACATCTACTTTTTATATCCATCAGTCTGCTTTCTCATAATATTAACGTATATTGTGTAGGTACATAAGTACCTACATTCATATCCACAGATGTTGTACATCTAGGTGTCTGAACAGTTTTGAATACCTAGTTAATTGATTGATTGATAGGCATGTATATGGAAGGATAACAAAATGTATGGAAATAATATTAAATTTAATTAATAGCATATTATGATATAAGTGTATAAGAGGGCCTTTAAAGCGCGCGCGTTTAGCTTTCTTTGAATCTACTTTTTTGGGTTGTTCCACATTTGCATTTTTTTAATTGTTTCAGTTTTTGACAAAGTCTTTACAAACTAAGTCAAAATTACATTGGATGTTTCAGATAAGGTCTATTTTGAGAGCATCAATTTGAAAAGAAACATCCCCTGGGCGAGAAGCTTTCTTTGATCGCTGTGCCTACAAAGTATGTCTTCCTCAGTGGTGCGAAATATTTTCCCATTAAATGTGGTTCAAGAAATCTGAGCAGTTAAAATTTTAAAGACTGCTTTTTGTGTACTTGGGTACCCTTTACCTCACCTGGTAAATACATCCCTTACAACAGGAAGAGTTTCAAAGGAAATTAAAACCAGTGCCATTGTGCGTATCCCAAAAGTGCCTAAACCAAATAAACCAGAAGAATATCGACCCATTAATTTATTATCGGTAATAGACAGAATTCTGGAAATTGTGGTATGCACAACTGCGACAATTTCTAGAGGTAAACAAATTGTCATTTAAAGGTCAGTTGGGTTTTTGGGAAAAACATTCGTGCGAGTCAGCATTACAGTATGTGTGTTCGAAATGGCGTTCATATGTTCGTGATGGAAATGTCCTGAGCGTTTTCATTGACCTTCAGCGTGCGTTTGGAACCATCGATAGGAGAAGATCATCTGGAAGATCGCTTCCATGTGACTAGAGTGAATAATGTGTTCTCAAATCCGGTTAATAGTGTAATAGAGGTGCCGCAGGGCAGTGTTTTGAGCCCCCTTTTGTTTGTGCTATATTCAATGACCGAGACCGAGCTTTAAATGATACATTTCTGAGTTTGTTTGCGGACGATATGTTGATCTGTGTTTGCGGGAAGGATTTTAATCAGGTAGTAGATACTATGAACTCAAAACTTGACATCCTGTATAACTGGTTGTGTGTAAATAGGCGCAGGTTAAATGTAAAAAAGACAAAGTATTGTTTTTGATTCTAAGCAGAATTGTAAATAATTATAGGATTAAGATAGATAATAGCCTAATTCAAAATGCTGTAGTATGAAATATTAAGGGGTAGTCTTGGATTCTCAGCTTAATTTTTAGCTAAGAATCTTAGTGACTGGAGTCATCTTCTTATATATAATACTATTATATATCTGCATTTCAATTACTGTTTTTCATTATTGATATCATGTAAAAAAGCTGATATACAAAGACTCCAGTTGCTACAAAATAAAGCTATGCGCACTATATTGTTCTGTACATGTTATACTCCCATTAATTTAATACTAAAGACACTTGGATGGCTTTCAATACAGCAAAGCGTAGAGATGTCCAATGTACTATTTATTTTTAAAACAAAAAATCAATTATTGCCCGAATGAGCTGGTTTGAAGGCGATTCATGTTTATCCCACCGGGAATTCATAATTAATGTTTTATTACGGACTTTAATATATAATCAATGTAAGTCATATTCAAAATGCGAATTGACGTTATAATTTTTTTATTCACTATTCACTTTTATTCACGGAGTAAAAAAAAACATTTTAATATTACTCCAAGAGTTATTTTTTGTTACTTAGTATTTGAAAAACTTGTTTGCAGTTTTTTTTAACTGGAACATGAAACTTTAAATGTATATATAATTGTGTTTTTCCAATTTACTACAATTAAGGATTTTTTTACAGTGTAAAAAAGTAATATTTTTCTATCGAGTTTGAATTTTTTAAATTAAAAAATATTTTTAATGAAGAAGTAACTTTTATGGACCAATAATTGTTTGGCAGGAAACAGGATTTTGATTTTGAATATGATTTGACACGTTTTATATATAATTTTTTAAATACTAGTAAATGAGATCTGCGAATCATCTTATATTTAAATAAAGTTAAAACATTAATCGACGGATATCAATTAATTTATTAGTTGATTCTTATTAAATGGTGATGCTTTTAGGTTCTATCTACGTTAATGTAGTCCAATTGCTTTTCGATATTTAAGTAATATTTAAAGTACTTATTTATGGAGTTGTAGTCGATCTAATCTCTTGATACAGCAGTGTTTATCACAATAGCTATATTAGCAACTTCTGATTGAAAAACGACAAAAATAATTATGGTTTCAAATTGCCTAAACTGGTGATTATTTGTAACTTATAATATACAAGAAAGATATTTTAAGAACATGTAACTTTACAAATTTGATAGGCAATAACACAAAACTTTGATATGAAAAAATTTGGCATCTAAGATAAAATAAATGAATCATTTCAAATGGAAATAATACAAGTGAACATAAAATGATCAGTTGAAAATAAGGGGTGGATCAAACCAGAAGTTGTCCGAAACAGCACACTACTCTCCATGCTTATTTTTATCTTATATAATTGCTCTTTAGTTTTAAAGGTTATATAGGTTGATGTGTTTTATTAATTGAATTGTTTTATTTTCGAGTAAATATAGTTTTATTCGGATGTTGTTTGTTTCACTATCCTAAATCCGAATTTTTTCAAAAATTATTTACTTGATTATAGCGAATAACCTACAGTATATATTTTGAAGAGTACATTTATATTATTTTAATTTGATTGTCAATTAGGTAATAGTAATAATGATAATAATGGCTATAAGCGATTGATATTTTGAACATTGGCTGTAGACCTGGAGCGATATTGTATGTACCGATACATAAATTAGTATTATGCATTAAATAAAGACGTATATCTAAAGTGGTAAGAGTTTTGATTTCAGTTTTTAAACACCTCATTTCTTATCTCCCCCTATTTTGTAAAAATAATGAAATTTAATAAAATAAAAATAATTAATTTTATTATTAATCTCCAAATAACGGGACTTTTTAATCATTAATTTGATATATACATGTTCCTGGTGCATTAAAGCATAAAATTGCTGAAAATGTTTAATTGTCTTCTTTCTATAAAAAGAAAAAATACATAAAATAACTATACCTACCTACTATTGGAACTAAACTTAATTTTTATCTATATTTCTCTATAAACATTGTAAGTTTAAAAATTGTAATAGGTACCTTACTTTTTGACTAATAGGAAGCGAATAATCAATTTTTATAAATATAATTTTTTTTTTATAATTTAATAATATGATTTTAGTGTTCCTAATTTTGAATGCGTTAAAAATATCCAGTTTATATTGTAAAATTTTACTTATATCAATTCAAAACGTTTTACATTAATTTAGCAAATAGGATTTTATTATTGTTTATTATTTTCCCATTTTTAATGGCATATGCAAATCTATTTTCTTCTATTACTGCATTAATTTAATTATATGAATAATTTAAACTAGTAAAGAAATTGATCACAAAAATCAATGTGTAATAAATGCTAAAAACCATTTTACCGAACAATAAAATAAATTCAATCGAAAAGTCAAGATTGGGGAAGCATGCATTGGAAATTTCATTCTATATAAAAATTAAACTGATAAAACCGGTTCTTGCCACTTAGCCTTGGCTAAAGTTCATTTCTTGGAAATCTACGGCTCTGCGAATATAATTTTGTATTCCCCTTTCTATCCCCTTCCTTTTCGTATGTAAGGTAAACATTGCATGTGTTTTCATTCAGTAATAATGTTTTTGGTGCCAGCTACTGGGGGCAGCACCTCTCCACAGGCCCCGTTGAACGACTATTTCTTATAAAGACAATGCCCTTGTATACACAGACCTCAGAGGAAGCCCAGACTAGTACTCATCATATCTCCTTTATTTTTAGTATTTTTTGTCGTGGCTTTTTGATATCTTCAACGCATCCCTCCTCTTCATGTTTTAAATTTATTATTTATATTCTTCCTTTAATATAAGAAAATTATTTAATTTTAACCAACAATCAACAATCATTAGTCACAACAACAATCAATGTGATTTTCACATATCCTTACAAAGCCCGCTGTTGTTTCTTGTATAAAATCTGTTGTCGCGAATTGAAACAAGATTCGACTTGTAGCACGAGCCAATAATATAAATACCTGCTCGGCCATAAATCGGTAAGTTTACGTTCTGACAGTGTTCGGCCGTGTGTTCGGCAATGTCTAATCTGTGTTTTTTGTTATATATTTGTTTCTAAAAGTATTTTCTTAGAATATCGCGTGTCTTGTGTATATAAATAGTATGCCACCAAGGAGAAACGTACAAGCTGTTCGATAAGGCGATATACATTTTAATAAACACTGCAGCAGTGGAGCGAAGAAATTAGTGATTTACCTTCAGGGGAAAGTAATTCAGAAGTTGCGGAGTTTTTGTCTTCAAATCTGATTTCAAAATCAAGTAGCGGTGAAAATGATGTTTTGAGTCCTTCTACAACAAACACTATGCCACCCTCTAGTATTCCCAAGTTGGTTGGGGTGGAACTCTCATCCTCCATCGGCATCAAGGACACAAAGACATAACGTTATTCGTCCACAACCTGGTTTGGCAAAAAAGTATATGGCTTCTACTCCCGCAGAAGCATTCAAATTATTCTTTTTAAAAGAAATATTGGAAGACACAGAAGGTAAACGCGTGTATTTTTCCAAGAGAAACAATGGAAAACCTTGATATTGACGAGTTATGTGCCTTTTTGGAATTAGTATTGCAACCAGGTGTTAAGCGCAGTTGTTCCAATAAGAGAACTTTTTAGCGGGAAGTTTCCGAATCATTTACATAGGGCGACAATGTCAGTATTCAGGTTTGAAGAAATAATAAAGTTTCTTAGATTTGATATCAATCTCACGAGAGCCGCCAGATTAGAAACCGACCAACTTGCTATGATATCACACATTTGGCAAAGGTTTGTGAAAATTGGCTAAAGAACTTGATATCTGAGCAGATGGTTACCATAGATGAACAACTTGTTCCCTATAGAGGAAGATGCAAATTTATACAATACAGTTTATACAATACAAGCCAGCGAAATATAGGCTAAAAATAATTTGGATGTGCGGATCTTCTTCTACATATGCTATTGATGGTTTATGTTGGTCGCCAACCAGGAGAAGCGTGCACACAAACTAAGCATTTGAAGTTGTGAATAATTTAGCACAAAGTATTCATAATACATGATTAAACCTTACTGCAGGCAATTTTTTACCATCGTGCTATGGGCTATATATCTGTCGGAAAAAAAAGGGTTGTGCACTATGTGCGCATATCTGAAGTGAAACCTTTTAAACTTAAACGCCCTAGCCTTATACATATCGTAACGGATTTGGTTAAAAAATAGTTTTTTTTTTAAATATACCACTCAATTAACAAAAAGGGAAGGCCTAAATGAAAAAAAAATCTTCATAAAAGTTTTGCTGATGTCTTGACTAGGTAATAGAGCAAATCCCATATTTTTTGCTTGTAAACTGACAAAGATATTGCAATAATAATTCGCTTCGACAGGTCGTGTCGCTCGTCGGGTATCGCCCGCCGTGTGATGCGATCGCCCGCCATGTGTCGGGGATCGCGAGTTATATGCATAAACCAATACTATTAATACACATTCAGCATAATCGTAGAATAAGCATATTGGTATATTTTATAAACATTAATTATTACATGGAAGGTTTTCTGAATAATGATAGGTAGTCTTTAGTCACCAATGTAACAAGTAGGTTAAGAAGTACGAAATAAAACCTTTTTTAAAATATATTCTACTGGTTCAAGTATTTAACTGGCGCTGCGAACAGGATAGTGCTGCAAGTCTCTTTATCGATTGTTCGTTGAGATTTGGCGTATCTTAATACCTTGGGCACTATAACTAGAAGAATTCCGAATACTCCTAGCCGACTCCATTGATCTCTCTATTGTTAAGCATTGAGATTAATAAGAAAAAGGCACAGAAAGAAGAAAGAAACTCCATGGGTGAAACTCAGGCAAATCTTCAATCTTCGAAGTATCGCCGCGGATCCTAAGATTTCAAGTATTCTTCTGCAAACCAGTAGACTGACATCTGTGTAACAAGTACCGTAAATTGGAACTTTTGTGCAAAAAGTATATGTGCGTTTTTGTGATAAAACTTGCTAAAAGATGTTCGAATGGTTCTCCCTGATGTTCTTCTTAATGTAAGTAATTACTAAAATTGCCACTGTTGTTATACATGTCTGTTGATCCCAAACAAATTTTTAAAAGTGTTTTAATTTCAAATAGAAAAAGACTAGGCTTAAAGATTCAGAAGAATAAAAATTTATCACTGGCTGAAAAACTAGAAACTTATAAAAATAAATCTAGTATAAATATAAGCGAATTATTTTCAGAATTAAATCTTGCATCTTCTAGTACTGGCCAATCTAGTGATAATATTAATTTAAATTTTGATTTTAATAATACAAGTCTCTCTTCTTCCGAGGAAGAAGAAGTGTTAATTGAACCTTCTGATAGTGATAGTATAATTAATTTAGATAAAATGGACGTCCTGCGATCTTTTGCAACCATTTTACCTACCTTTTCTGGAAATCCAGAACATTTAGAATCATTTATTTTTTCAATCGACGAATTTCATAATTTATATTATAATGGCGAAGAAATTCAGAAAAAATTTGTTTTAAGCGTTATACGCTCTAAGTTAGTCGAAACGTCTAGAGATTTTATTATGAGTAGACCAGACCTTAAAAACTGGGCCGATATTAAACTAGCTTTAAGAGAAAAATATGGAGATCCAATAGGATACCAAACTTTAATGCAACAACTAAATTATACTAATAGAAATAAAAACGAAAATCTATTAGATTTTGTACAAAGACTAAAATTATTTGTACAAAGAATAAATTAAAAAATTCAGAGTGAAAATATAGATACCAATTCGAAATTAATTTTTACAGCACAAGCTGAGAAAACCGCTGTAATCGTTCTAATGTCAAATGTGCCAGAATCTTTAAAAACGATATTACTTATACACAACCCTAGCAATTTAAATGCTGCCCTTGTACAAGTCACAAATTTTAATCTAATTGAATCCCAAATAAACTTAAAAAATCAGGTAACTCAAAAACCTATTAATCAACATCAAAAATCTATGAATTTTAATCAATCTTTTAATCAAAACGCTCAGTCGCATTTTAATCAAAATGCTCAACAATTTCAACAGCAAAACAATTTTAAACAACCTTTTCCTTCTCAACCAATTCCCGTGCAACCTAGATCCGTAAGACAACATTTTCCCACGAACGCACAAGTTTTTGGAAAGCCCAAAAATGTGTTTGCTCCCCAGAGGAACCTTAATCAAAGGCTTTGGCCAAAACCTACCCCGATGTCCGTCCAGTCAGCCGGACCTTCTCGAATAAATCAACTAGCCCAAAATAGGCCTTATTATAATCATTTTCAACCTAGCGGTCCTAGGAATTTTGCATCCCAAGAACTAACAAACTTACAAACAAACCACGAACACTCAGAGGACCAAAACTACGAAGAGTATTGCGACAATTATTATGATAATCAAGACATGCCCAATGTGCAAGAAGAAAATATTCTCCTTAGCCCCCATCAGGAGGACTTTAATGCAGAAAATCAAAATTTTCACGAATTAGCCTCTACCGACCAATTAACTTAAACAATATAGCTCAAAAAATCGAATTGCCTTATTTCTTTTTACCAGAAATGCAAATTTCCGTTTTAATTGACTCAGGAGCCTCCGAATCAATTATTAACCCAAATATAGCCAAATTATACCCTGATTTACTATTTTACGAGCCTTTTGAAGTAACAGCGTGCAAAAGGACCTATCGTGAAAACACCAATATTAAAATTCCTCTTTTGAAAGAAATAGGAATTAATTTACCCTTAAAAATGCGTGTTCTTAATTGGCACCATGATTTTGATTCTCTTTTAGGAACAAAAGATCTTAAAAATCTAAATGCTATTTTAGATTATCAAAATAGGTGCTTGACACTTCAACAAAATAAAAAACTAAAATTTTCACTCGCTTACAATAAACTTCTCTCTAAACCTGTTGAAAATTTAAATAGTAACGCACTAATAATTCCAGTAAATCTCGAAAGCGGAGACGCTATATTACCTTCGTTTCAAATAAATAACCAAGTAGTAATTCCTGATAGTTTATTCACAGTTAAGAATGGATTTTGTAAAATTCCTAATCCACTTCCCAGACATAACATAAAATTCGATCACAGAATGAGAGTTATTCCCAAAGAACACTTTGAGATAACTAACCCACCGACAGATAACACCTCGTTTCAAGTTTCTAAACAATTACGTTTAAATCACTTAAATGATTTGGAAAAAAGTAAAATAATACCTCTATGCCACGAGTTCAAGGATATTATGTATTATGAAAACTGCGATCTAACTTTTACTAGCCAAACGAAACACTATATACGAACTACAAACGATCGTCCCATATATGCTAAATCCTTTCGCCACCCTCCTGCTATGCTGCCCGAAATTCAAAATCAAATTCAAAAACTTCTAGACAATAAAATCGTGCGACCCTCTATATCCCCTTATTCTGCCCCGGTTTGAATTGTCCCAAAGAAGGCCGACGCTTCTGGCAAGCAAAAATTCAGACTTGTCATCGACTACAGAAAACTCAATGAAGCCACTATCGAGAATAAGTACCCACTGCCAAGAATAGAAGAAATTCTAGATAACCTTGGAAAATGTACATACTTTACCACCCTTGACCTAGCCCAGGGTTTCCATCAAATTGAGATGAGCACTGATTCCATAGAAAAGACGGCATTTACCGTTAATAACGGGCATTTTGAGTATTTAAGAATGCCCTTCGGTTTGAAAAATGCCCCCGCCACATTCCAGAGAATGATGGACGAGATTCTAAGAGAATATCTGTACAAATTCTGCTTTGTTTATATGGACGACGTGGTCATCTTTTCAAAGTCCCTTCCTGAACATATTGACCATATTAAAAAGATCTTTAAAAAATTCCGAGAAGTTAACCTTAAAGTGCAATTGGATAAATCAGAGTTCTTATCCAAAGAAGTAGCCTTTCTTGGTCACATAATCACCCCTGAAGGCATAAAGCCAAATCCTTGCAAAATAGAAGCCATCAAAAGATATCCATTGCCCAGATTCACCAAAGAAATTAAATCATTTTTAGGCCTCATCGGTTACTATCGAAGGTTTATAAAAAACTTCGCTAAAACAACTTTTCCAATAACGAAATGTCTGAGAAAAGGTCACGAAAAACATATTGGCAACCAGGAATATCAAGAAGCCTTCTTAAAGTGCAAAGAATTAATTACCAACTCCCCTGTCCTCCAATATCCAGATTTCGCTAAACCTTTTAAATTGACTACCGATGCCTCAAATATAGCCCTTGGCAGTGTACTTTCTCAAAACGAGCATCCCATTGCGTATTATTCCAGAACCTTAAATTCTGCCGAACGAAACTATTCGACCATAGAAAAGGAGCTTTTGGCAATAATAGAATCTACAAAACACTTCCGACCCTATTTATACGGCCAAAAATTTGTGATAGAAACAGATCACAACCCCCTTGTCTGGTTATCCAAAATAAAGGAACCTAATTCACGGCTTATTCGTTGGAAGTTAAAATTGGAGGAATTCAATTTTGAAATAAAATATAAAAAAGGAAAGGAAAATGCAGTTGCCGATGCTCTTTCACGTATCGACATAAATGTCTTAGAAAAAAGCGACTCAATAGCTCCCAACGCTGACAACACTGTAGCCAACCTCGCCGATTTTGATCTTGCCGACTTTGCCCTTAACGAACGATATAACGACGTCATAGCCGAAACCATCGACCTACCTCAACCCAGAGAGAACGACACAGATTCGAATGCCACAGTACATTCCAACAACGACACTGAAGGCAAGTACCTTCCCATTTCCGAACTACCCGTTAACTATGCATCCACACGGTTAATTATAGACTTTGGAAATAAATTCCTGCATAAATACACGAAACCATTTAAAAAGAATCATCATCTTGTTCGAATTGAAAGAGATAAACTCCCAGATCATTTCAGTAAAATCTTAAAGGAAATAATTAGACCTGACATACTTTTTGTTTTATACATCCCCAATTCTGATTTGAAACAAGAATTTCAAAAATATGTTGCCGAAAATCTAAATACTTTCGCAAAACTTCAAATGTCGAATATTTATTTGACAGATATCGAAAACCAAGAACAACAAAAAGATATTATCTCCGAATATCATCAGAAGAATCATAACGGCATAACGGAAACATATAACCAACTAAAACGAAAATATTATTGGCCTCAAATGCGCGAGACAATAACCACTCTAATTAATACTTGCGAGATCTGCTTACAAAACAAGTATGAAAGACACCCGTATAAAATAAATTATGAAGGCCCATTGCTAGCGGAAAAACCATTTAATACCCTACACCTTGATATATTCCAATTTTCAAATTGTCAGTTTTTAACTATTGTAGATTCTTTCTCTAAATACGCGCAAGCTTACTACGTTTCTGACAGAAATGCAACCACAATAGTTAACAAATTAAGGCATTACTTTTCCCACCATAATACCCCCAAGAAGATTGTCGTAGACCAAGGATCCGAATTTAAAAACCGCTTATTCCAAGAATTTTGTCAACTCTTTTATATAGAATTACACTACACCACGCCTGGTAATTCAACATCTAATAGTATAGTAGAAAGATTACATTCTACGCTTTTAGAAAAGTTGAAAACTCAAAAAATGAGAAATCCTGAAGAAACTTCCCAGAACCTAATGATTTCAGCCGTGTTAGTATATAATCAAAGCATTCATTCCACGACAGGTTTTTCACCTTTCTCTTTATTATACGGACCCTATTTTAATGAACCAAACATAAACAATGACTTGACCATATATGAACAATACAATGAGAAACGAAAAAACGAACTAATCCCGTTTCACAAAAAAGTATTTGAAGAAACTCACAAAAATCAAGCTAAAAATACCCAAAAACAAAATGAAAACGCTAGTTCTATTCCCGAATTAAAAGAAGGACAAACCATCTATAGGAAAAACCCCCATAGAAACAAAATGAACCCCTCTTTTATTCCCACCAAAATAAAGACTCTCAACAAAAACACTTACACCGGACTTTCTAAGAAAAAACAAGTTACCGGTCATTTTAGAAAAATTAAGAGATTAAGGAAAAATCCTTTATCTTTTCAGCCTAAACCAAACCCTCAGGATCAACCCTCTACAAGTAGATCCCCTACCGAATAATGGATACTATGCCGAAAAATTAGCACCCGCAATGGTCTTAAATCATTATCATCATACACATGTATATTTTTATCTTACTAGTATTAAGTTCTCTTTAGCCGACCTAACTTCTAATATGTATATATTTAATCGTTTTTCAAATAAGTATAATAACACAATACAATCGCTTCTCCTGCAGGCACATAAGGAATTAAATAACACATATGATTCATATGTAAAATTAAGTTCATTTAACTCATTACCTCGTAGGAAACGAGGATTAATAAACTTTCTTGGAAGTTACATAAAGTTCATTACAGGTAACTTAGACAATGACGACTTAGAGAATATAAACCAACACATGCAAATTTTGAAGAATAATCAAATTAATTCTATGCATAAGATCAATGAACTAAGTTCATTCGCCGGACAGGTAACTGCTCGATTTCAAGAAAATGTAAACATTATAAATGAAAATTCAAAGAAACTTAAAGCCAATGTAGACATTTTAAACGACACTATTATGCTTCTAGCGGAAATGCAAAATCAGCTTTCGCAAATAAGAAATATACACTCTTATTTAGAAACACTTTTGCGGACTCTAACATTTGCTCATTTAGAAAGCCTAGATCTTGAGATTTTAAACACACAGGAAATAAAAGAAATTTGGAAATATTTGGAACATCAATATCCAAAAAATTTATTATGGCCTATAAAGCACATAACAGAACTCACGCTAATTTGCAAAACCGGACTAATTTTATCGGATGACATGGCAATTCTAGTAATTAAGATCCCCATTTTTGAAGCAAAACCATGTAATTTACAAATGATATATCCCATTCCTACATCTAATAATACGATATTAATTAGCCCTAGCAAGTACTATTGCAATAATTTATGGTATACAAAGTGTTCAGAAATTAATACGAAATGGATATGTATTAATCCTATAATTAATGGCTGTAACTTATTGACAGATTGTACTATTGCAAGAATAAGTAACAATTATCAGGTTCATACATTAACCTATCATAAGGCCCTTTTATTTTGCACAAAAAACCCTGAAACTATTTTTGAAAATTGTTTTCAGTTTATTAAACATAATTTAACAGGGTGTTCATATATTCGGAGCCAATGTGATATAATTATTAATCAATATAAATATACTTTACAATCAAATGGTATAAGCATTAAAAGCACTGAAGTTCAGAAATCTGTATTAGACTCAAATCTTTCTCTGAATTTGCAACTTAAGCACTTAGAATATCCTGAAAAAATCCAGGAAGACCTTAGGGAACCCGTAGTATTTAAGGACTTTGTTTCAGAAAAAACTCATGTAATTAGTACCGTTTTATTATCCCTTATATCTGTATTCATTTTTATACTAGTTATATATTTATGGCAAAAGAAACATAAATCGATTCCTCTGAAGACTCTACAGGACATCATCAACGAGGACGTTGAAGAATCTTAAGGGAGGAAGAGTTATATGCATAAACCAATACTATTAATACACATTCAGCATAATCGTAGAATAAGCATATTGGTATATTTTATAAACATTAATTATTACATGGAAGGTTTTCTGAATAATGATAGGTAGTCTTTAGTCACCAATGTAACAAGTAGGTTAAGAAGTACGAAATAAAACCTTTTTTAAAATATATTCTACTGGTTCAAGTATTTAACTCGCGACCTTCAGAAAGAATAATTTAACAATTGTTAGTTATGCTCCGAAGAAACACAGTCCGTAATTTTGTTTGGCACAATGCTCCATGAAAAAGTAACCAACAAGAAGGCAAAAAGAAATCTGTAATAATATTGAAATATAACAAAACTATAGAGTGGATTAGACAGTATCAAATTACACCTGCAAAAGACATACAAAACGCCGGCCAATGGTACTTTTTACCATATGGTTAATATTGCTGCCCTTAAATGTATTTATAGCGTATACTATAGAACATTTAGATCATCACAAATACATGCGTGAAGGATTTTCTTGAAAGAGGTGGCTAGGGAATATGTTAATGCTTACCACATATGCTAAAAAGATCATCAAATCCCAGCCTTCAATGTGTGTGTGTGTTGTCGAATGCATGAAATCATTTATTGAAATCCCTGGAACTTCGCATGAAAATGTTCAAGAAATAAAACGGAAAATGTGTTATTTGTATCCTTCCAATAACGACAGTAAATGTAAACGGATATGTGAACACTGTGGGAAAAATATTTGTAATGGGCACAGCAAAAAAATTTGTAATACCTGTTTTAATAAATGGTATACTAGGTATTTATTGTAATTTTTATTACATTTTATTTTGAACTGTAAGTTTTATTTGCTGGATTTAGTTACTTTTTCATTATTAGTAATAAACTCGCATTATAAACTAAATTTACAATATCATATTGAATGATAAAAAATATACGGGCCTTCTAGGCTTCAGCTGTGTTAAAGTATAAATTCGTAGAGCTACCTATGCATCCAAGGGTTAAGACTAAGCAAACTTTGTTATGCCATTAGAAGTATTACGATGGTAATGGACATACATCAGTTAGCGTGCATATGCCATGCCATTATAGACTCAAGTATTCAGTACGGTATTCATTTTTGGGGATTTGCGTTGGTATGGATGCATATCGGATATTTATCGGCCAAAAGCAAATCACTAGATGTATTGGATAAAACTCTGTTTTAGTAATAACCAATATCAGTGAATCTCGCATTTATATTAATTAAGACATATTTTAACCCATTATGTCTATGATATGATATTTAATATTTACAGTTTACAATTGTAGCAGGGCGTGACAGGTCGACGCCTTTGCCAGCACCGGTCGTTTCTCTTCATAAACGTGCTCTGTATATGTGTGTGCTGCTCTTGTTATATGTTTAAAATAGTTTGTACACTACAAAGAGATAGAAGGATCATTAAATTATCCAGGAAGAATATTCGTTTTGACCCAAGTATGTTACGAAGGTAAGGTTATGTTATTTATTTTTGTTGAAAACGATTTAAGAACAATTACATCTGAAAAACTGCCCGCGTTCTCTTTACGCACTCAAAATATTGCCATATGAAATTTCATATCATAGGAAGTAATGAGTATTATTTTTGTTATAGAAAGAAATATTATAATCTGGACGATCCCCAGGTTGCAAAAGAGATATTTAATTATTTGGACGAATTGAGCGAGGATGATGAAAATTTTTAAACTGTAAAAGAATGTGACCATCTTGATTTCGTGATTGTGCCGCCGGAGAATGTGCTGGATAGCGACAAAGATGATGCTGGGAGTGACGAATAAGGAAATTTCGAAGTAAGGCATGTTAGAAAAGGAGTCCTAGAGCAGCCGATGGAGGTATATACATTTAGTGAAGAAGAGAAAGCAAGGGTGGAACTGAACCTCACTACTAAAATTCATTAGAGCAATGACAGTGAAGATGAAATACCACTGGCTTGTTTAGATGGAAGGCTTAAAAATAATGTGTTAGTGAATAATAATGGCCGCATAAATTGCATTAGAAGGCTGAAGCACTTACTGAAACCGCTGAAAGAATATAGAATCAAAGAAACCCCGAGCCTGAATTTGTAGGAAAAATTAAATATGAAAATCTTAGACCGATTGACTCATTTAAGCTCTTCTTTTCAGAAGAATTTGTGCAACATATATGCGATGAAACCAACAAGTATGCTTAATTCAAATGCAATCATCCTTTTTCTGTGACATCCACTGAAATGTACATTTATCGTGGAATAATCATTTTGTCAGGGTATTGTAAGATACCTGCTAGAAGAATGTTCTGGGAAACGAGATCCGATATGTTCAATCCCCTAGTGAGTAACAGCATGTCACGAGACAGATTTGAACTTATACATAGATACTTACATTTTAACGACAATACAAAAATTAGACCTTAATAAGAAATTAAACAAAATTTCTCAGTCACTTGCCTTACCATTGGGGGAATGCTTATTCTTAGACGAAGCCATGTAGCCTTATTATGGTTACCATAATATGAAGCAATTTATAAAAGGCAAGCCCATTAGATATGGGCTCAAATTTTGGTGCGTAATTGCAGCCGAAGGATATCTTTTAAAATTTGATCTTTATTGCGGAGCAGGTGACAAAAAGGAGAAAAACCTTTAGGCTCATCTGTTACAGAAAATGTATGTCTCCAATATCTTCCAAGAAACAGTACGATGTTTTAGATTATTTGAAGAAGGAAAACATAAAGTGCATCGGTACTATCTGTTCTGATAGAATTGATAAAACACCTCTGACAGACTTAAAAAAAAGAACCTCGTGGAAGCTATCATGCACTTCGAGACACAGACGAGTAAAATTGTTTGATAAAATGGCATGACAATAGCCAAGTCACCATTGGAACTAACTTGAAAGATGATAAAATATGCCTTTAAAAAGGCAAGTGCAAGCGATGGTCTAGAAAAGGAAAAGTCTATGTTTAGGTGGATGAACCCGCTCTTATAGATTTGTACAATCAGGGAATGGGAGGTGTTGATCTGTTCGACAAACTGAGAGGACCTTATCGTATCCGTATTAGATCCAAAAAATGGTATTGGCCATTCATCCGATTCTGTATAAATGGTTCTTTAGTGAATATTTGGATACTATACCGATATTCATTTCCAAAAATAAGCTTATTAGAATTCGTAAGAAAAGTAGTCTTGACACTTTTGACAGCTCCACAGCATCTCTCGGGCCCAAAACCTAAGTGCTCTAAAAGAATTTTAAAAGAAATAAGGTTTTAAAGGCAATGTGCTTATTGTGAAAAATGTGCAAAGTTTATTTGTTCTAAATGCAACATCGAGCTTCATCCAAAATACTGTTTCCAATCGGCATACACCTTTATAACTAGCTAGGTTTAGGTGTCTATGTAGATTAATTTTCCGTACTACTTCTTTTATTTTATTTCAAACTGAGACTTTTTTATTTCTTACTTTATGTTATGTATATCTGCCTATGGTATGAAATATCTTATGTAAAAATACAGTGACTTTTAGTTATATTATTCAACTGAATGTATTTTATTTCAATCGTATGAGAGTTAGTAAAGGTTCTTTCTAAAATATACGGATTTTCGTATGAAAAAAATACTTAGGCTTTAATGGGTTAATTAATATTTTAGCAACCAATTTTACTCTTCGACCATCGAAGCATATTTAACTCATTGACAATGACTTTCGGAATAAGTATATTTAACGTTCGATGGAGAGAAATGGTTTCTAATGTAACATCCATGGATCCCATTAATTTAATAATATTGATTTAAATTAGTAGTAATTATATTAATAATCCACTATACAACAAAAAAAAAAGATGTTTGCTCATATAAAATAAAGTTAAAAACACAGTGCCTATTTCAATATTGCTAGGTAATATTCGGGTGTACTTAATATTTTACTATCAAATAATTTCTGTAAGCTAGTCTTAATTTTTGTTGATGCTATCTGTTCATATTTACACTGGTATACTACGAATGTCATCCCAGCTGCACAAATGTGGCAAGTAAACATCTTACACAATAATGCAAATTACAAGTAATCTGGTAGCGGGCAGGTAAGATATTCCTAAGAGATTTAATAGCCTTAATTTTGTACTACTTATAAAAATTAAAGTTGAGGTGAAAAAGTAGTTAAAAATAGAAATAAAAACAAAAGAATACCAACCCCACGTGGCTCAACAAATAATTCATTTAGTTATGCTTATGTTTCTTCGTTTATTTTCTATGCAGTCCCTACAGTGTTCGTCTAGGAACTGCACTGTACTCTCTTTGAGCAATTTCTCTTGAATTCGAGCTCAGCATTGTTTCGATGTATGTTTTTAAATCTACTATGGCAGATAAAGATTCCTTACTTGACTCCGATGTACTCCTTGTTGGATGGCTCACTTTTGATGATGAAGCTACCTCTAGTGCTAAAGCACGAGGAAAAATTTCTTCGCTCACCATGGTAGGCGACAATACCAGATGCACGGTAATAAAATTACCGTGGCCAGATGTAAACAGTCTCCACAGATGGCATTAATGGATTTAACGTTCCATCTTATGTAGCATCTATCAGTACCACCTCAGGCTCGAGCATTTCTGAGTGGTCTGACGAATCGGCTCCGGACACTGAGTTTGCTAGCCACTCCACCTATATTACTTACACTTATACTATTGTGTTCATTTGCCTTGAAGTATTCGCATTATAAGATCCTTTACACAAATAGTGCACTATATAAAAATCGGCCTCTCCTATTGGTCGATCCGCATGGCCCTCCGCTCGCTTCGCTCGCTACGGGGGCTCAAGAAAGGGAAACTAACCAGGTGCTAACCCAAACTAACCCAAGACATACCCAAAATAAGGAAAAAAACTGTTTAGAAACATAATCTTAAAAAAAATAATAAAAAGAAGCAACGGGGTTTGAACCCGGGCCGTCCAGGTGAGACCCAACTATCTAAACCTCTACACCACGAGAGCTCTTGTCAGAAATTGATTGCATCACGAAGTCATATTGTAATACGAGATAGATCGACCAATAGGCGAGGTCGATTTTTACATAGTGCACTATTTGTGTAAAGGATCTTAAAATGCGAAGTATTCACCTAAAACAATAACAACAAACTATTACTACGTTCTAAAAGAATATATTAAATATCTAGTCCTCCATCAATTATAATAATATACAACGTTGTACTATTATAATCATTCCATAATTACCGTTTAAGTTCTTAGACTTGATTTACAGCTGGGTACTATCCCTTTGTAATCCTCCAGGTCATTCCTGTTTCGAGAAATTTGGAAAATCGTTTTCCGTTAAGAAAACTAAGACTTTTTTTCAGGAGATTTAAAAAAAAGTTGTTCTATTGCAAGTATCTTCAGCTACTTAAACAACTACAGCAAATAAAATAACGTGATACAAGACAAAACTACAAACCCGAAATACAAAAACCAAATTTACCCTTAAATTTTTGGTGCGTTGTCTTAAGTTAACTCGATAAGTAGACCGCTAATATAACTGACGCAAGCGCAAAAAAAACCGGCTTTTATATTTATGAAGTAAATATTCTAGACTGAGTTTCAATATGAAGCGGATTCCCTTTCAAGTGTGCTTGGATATGTCGAAATAAACGAAGGCAATACCTAAATACACCGGTTTTCATAAAAAAAGGTTTGCCAAGCAAAAATCGCGCACTGTGACATCAAAATGTGTGCACTTCTACATTTCCCACAGTTATTTATAAACAGTTTCTCATTAGCTTCCCACAGCCTTTTCATAAACATTTTTGCGCTTGTTTCACCCATTAACGATCTTCCCTCCACTCACTAATTGTTCACTCTGTACATAAATATTTAACGGTGAAAAATAAGCAAAACGCTGCAATATTTGTCCAAACTTTGGCATCTATTAATCTCTCTATAACTTTCCTGAGTATTTTCCGAATTTACCATCAGATGTTTTGCTCGCTGTTCTGGAATATTAATGGACTTCCAGCGGTCAAATTTTTCAAGCTTCAATAATTAATTGCCAAGCTATTTTTAGTGCTAGAATAACAAATTAAATTGAATATTTCCCTTATGTATAAAAAATCCCATAAGAGCAATAGAATTTTCGCTAAATTAAGCCGGTAATTCCGCAGTGAATTATCGGAAAGTGAAAGACCACAGCGATAATTCCACAGTAGTAGATGTCATAATTTTCTCACGGATGTTTATCTATTTTAAGGCAAAATTTACGATAAATGTATTCACAATTATGTTAAAACTTTAAGTTAAAATATACTATTACCAGAAATATTTCTAAATAAGCTATTGTTTAGTTTAAAACTATATATTTTTAAATTTCTTGTTCAAAACATCTTTTTTCTATTTTGGTATCATAAAGAAGTCTTTTCGATACGCAAAGTAGTGTCGAAAAGAAGCTCTTTTCGACACTACTTTTGTTGACTGTTTGCTATGATATTAACAAAATTGTTCAATGTCAAGGCTCACTAGCAAAAATTTCGGCATCGTTTTGAATAGGATTCCTAATAATACAGACGTCAAAATGGCCCTCCAACTTTTGATCGCGACTTGAATAAATTAATGTTTTCATTAAAAAAACGAGCAAAATAGAAAAAATAGTATAAAATACACGTTTTAAAAGACATTTAGCACACTCGCACGTTAGGAAGCGCAAGCGGGTCGTTTCCTAATTTCGTGCTCGTGCGATAAAATATGGTCTTTTAAAACTAGTATCTTAATATACTATTTTATGAAGTAATCAAGCACATTTGTCAAACTGAATCTAGCCACAGGAATCACCAGCCGCATTTACAAATGATGTCTCAATTACTTGTCACGCGCATAAGTTTTGCAAACATGCAGTGGTTCGGGCCGAGCAATATGTATACTCTGCCCTGTATATTTATTTAAAACTCAACAAACGCAGCCTCAAAATGCTCCCAAGAAGCAGGAGCTTAAACCAGCGCCACCTCCTTCCAACCCGGCTTGGCAGAAGAACAATAAGAACACCGCTTCAGAAGAGGCAGCCAACCAATTCAATAAGCAATTCCCGCCCTTGCGACGCCATCAACAAGTACCTAACAATGTAAATGACAATCAGGTTAGTCAAAGCCAGGTCAACCATAACATTAATGCCAATAATTCTCAAACAAATGTAAATTCTGTAACCATAGACCCCAATAATATAATTTCTAATTTTAATAGCTTACAGCACGCAGTTAACCGGGTGAACAGCCTGGTTAATTTTGCAGAGCTGATTCGAGCCCTTAACGATTATGCTTCTCTCTTAGAGTCCTGCAGAGGAAACAAAATTGAGGTCCTTCAGGCCTCGATGAAGTTTTTCTCGGAGGACTTCGAAGGGTATAATATATAATTGAAATAATGCCAATTAACGTTCTGTGTTGGAACTGCAATGGCATTCGCTCCAAACTCGGGGAATTTAAAAGTTTCATTTACGATCATCCTAACTTCCATATAATTTTCTTGTTAGAAACAAAAATTGATGCGAACTTTAGACTAAAATTTTACGATCGACATGTTCTGCGTTTTGATAGGCCCGATCGACGCGGAGGAGGCGTGGCCTGTCTGATTCGTAGGTCAATCCGTTATAAGCACGTCCTCGAACTGAGGACCGTCATTCTGCTCTGCTGCCTGCCGGCGAGAAGACGCTTCTGCTGGGGTATATTAACGCAACACACGCTAATTGGCGTGGTACTTCCAACAGGAGCGTACGCTTGTTATACAGGTTAGTGAAGCAAAACATTGACTTAGCCTACCATCAAACTCACAATCCTACACATTATCACGACGCTTTTTCCAATCCATCGTTCCTGGATATTGCTCTTACTCGAGGAATAACCGCTGCCTCAACTCTCGTAGAGTTGAATGAGCTCAACTCGGACCACCTTCCAATCAAGATTAGCCTGTACACCAGGCAGACAGTATGAACAGGAATCTATCCGCTCGTATAGAAATCTTGATTGGAGGGAGTTCCGGGCGAGGCTCAATCAAGCAACGGTTATTCCAAGACAAATAGACTCTATCCCAGAACTTGAGAGCGAGGTGCAAGCTCTAGTCACCAACATTCAGCGCGTCAGTGATATACTCACAGTCATCAGACGTGCAGGTAGCAAAACGAAATCTCGAACACCATCTCACCCTTCTAACCCCTTATTACAGGGATTGCAATATAACCTTAAATGCGTCGAAAACAGATCTAGGTATATTGACACATAAGCGCCATATAGACCTGGCGCCTATTACTGTAGGCAACGCGGCAATTAGGCCGATAGACCCCGTCAAACACCTAGGGATAGTTTTCGACCGAAAGCTCCTTTTTTCCAAGCACATCGCGGCAGTCAGGGCTAAAACCATAATTACCCGCAAAAGCTTGAATCAACTTATACGAACGAGATCATACTTGCGCCCGACTAACAAACTGACAATTTACAAATTAATAATAAGACCGACGCTACTATACGGAGCACCGGTATGGTGCTCAGTAGCAAGAAGCCACCAGACGAGACAGAACAGATACCTGCGGGCTGCTTTCTCTATAACGTTACTTGATCGAGTCCGAGCAAGTGAACTCCATAATATGGCCAACATCGAGTATGTTGATCAATATATCAACGATACCGCATGTAAATTCTTCAAATACAGCATCAAGAGATCAGAAGTGACCGCATGTATCGCGGACCTAAGACACGACCCACATCATAGACTCAAACATGGACCGTTATATAAACATACGGACCTCTTTTACCAGGAACTTAGACCACCCTAAACGACGCAAACGACATCACTCTCGCCGCAGCCACCAAGCCGTGCGTGCTATTTTTTTTCCTGTCAATAATACTAGCTTGATCCACCCTTAAACACACCTTAACTACTCAATACAGCCCCATAGGCAAACCCACCTCGAAACTTAATTGAAGGGATATAATCCCATAGAATTATGAAGGTTGACCTGACTGCTAACTGGCTAGTCATTAGATGGGCCGACACCAGCCCCTAAGTCGCAGGTGTTTAGTTCGCGAGTGAGTTGCACAATGAAAGCGCAATATATCTCGTAAAACGAGAACACGCACTTTGAAAAGTAAATGACTAGCTAATAAGTATGTATACTGTCTTAAAAATGAATAAAACTTATGATTGATTGATTGATGCAGTGGTTCGGAGAATTTTCCATCAATTTCATAGATGAAACATAATAGAAAGTATATCTGCTATTTTTGTATTATATGGAAACATTTTTATGGTAACTTGCCAGCTATTGACACCCGCCCAATGATCGACACTTTCGTATATTATTTTTTTATAAGAAAACAAATTGAATGAAACGTAGAACGATCGTCGGTAATTTATCCTTATACAATTTGGCAACAGTGTGAAATACTTCCAAATATTCATATGCCGCCATTTTGAGAAACGTTCGGATTTTAGTTGGACGTGTTTGTAAGAGTTCCTTTTGCTTAATCAAATTATTAAGGTAGGTAAAATTTTATTAAACAAATTTTTTATCATGTTTCATCAGATTTATATTTTAAAGCAATTATATTATATAATAAAGGCATAAACAACATATTCGATGATGTAGGGAAGTCCAAACAGTAGAGGTTATGATATTTAAAAGTGTCAATTACTGGAATGTGAAGCCCTAGTGGATCTAGTAATTGACACCCATGTCGATCACTAGCTCGTTAAGAAATTTTCTGCTTTGAAGCTTAACGGTTTTTCCAGTCACAAACAGTGTTGCCAATACATTTTTTTTTACGGAAAACCGTTTCTGGTCAGTTATTGACACATTGTCAATCACTAGGGTGTCAATAACTGGGATGATTGAAAAAATTAATATTTTCTTCCAGATTGGACATGGCACCAAAAAGAAATTATACGCCAGAGCATATGGCCCAAGCATTGGATCTCGTCCAGAAGAGAATGCATGTGGCTACAGCAGCCAAACGAGCTGGTGTTCCTCGAATAACATTAATGTACAATGTGTCGGGCAAATCGCCACGAGTATGTTCAATGGGACCAGCTGGAAGTCTCAGCCTAGCAGAAGAAGATATCCTTGTTCACTGGATACTAGAGTTAGCAAAAATTCACTACCCAACAACAAAAGTACAGTTGTTCGACAGTGTTGAATACATTATCAAGAAAAACCTAGAAAACATTATCTCAAGGATGGAAGATCAGGAGATAAATGGTTCAAAAGCTTTTTGAAAAAGCATCTTGATCTAAGCACACAAAAGAATTTCTGACCAGCCAAGACCTGCTGCACATTACTGAAGAACCAAATCGTGTATTTAACACCGACGAAAGCGCTTTTTTAAATCCAAAAGCGACAGGGTTATTACTAGAAAAGACGAAAAAAATGTACCGCCAATGCTGCAGGAAAGTTACCTCCACCCATTAGAGTATTTTCCTATGTCAGGGTTCCAAGCTACATTTCAGAAAGTATTCCTAAGGAGTGGGGAATTGGTACATCTGAAAATGGATGGATGTGTGGTCCCACATTTTATTGTTATGTCACGCTGGCTCGACAGGCAACATAAAAAACGTCCAGTTTTGCTTTTTATGGATGGCCATGTGTCACACATTACACTCAATTTCTCCGAATTTTGTTCTGCAAATGGCATAAGCCCTTTTTACAAATTCCGCACATCTTCTGCAACCAATGGATGTGTCGGTTTTTCGTCCATTGAGAACTGCTTGGAAGAAGGAGATTCGCAATTGGAGGGTTCAAGATGATGGACGAAAACTACAAAAACACGACTTTCCTCCTGTTTTGAAGAATGTCCCGGACTGTATTATTACCATGGATTCAGAGTCTCAGGTTTGTATCCTTTTGATGCAGGGAATATTAAATTTCACAAAATTTCTGCTAATAAAAGATCAGAGCCAAAGCAGCATGAAATTAATGCCTTAATAACATTAAAGGCCATTGAAAAAAGATAGGCAAAGTAAAGGTAACTGAATTTGAACAACTTTTTAATCATGGCAATCAGTGTAAAATTGGGGATACTTCCCTGTTTCTATTGTGGCAAGATCTTTTTAAAGAAACCGAAGGAAGAAACCAAGAACAAGAAAATGCCCAATATGCATACAAAGAAAATGACGAAGAAATCTCGGAAGAAACAGTACAAGACAATAATGAAATAGCAACACAGGAAAATATTTAAGAACTACTCGAGACAAATAACCAGGAAGCAAGACATGACAATACTCAAGAATCACAACAAGAAAAAACAATTCCAGAAATTGGGAAAAATAACAATGAAGATCCTTCAACTGTAGTTTCTTGCCATCCCGCTGTACCTTCGACTTCTAGTGGCGCATATTCTGGTGCTTTTTCAATGTCGTCTTTGTCTAAATCTAACTTACCATTTGATGTGCCATCGCCATTTAAAGGGGCGTTATTTTGGCCTGAGAACACTGCTAGCGCCAAAATAAGGAAAACTAAAGAAAAAAACAGGTCAATATTGAGAGAATAAAATAAACTAAGAAAAAAATACACAAAAGTCGAAGGTGCCAAGAAGCTTAAATACGACTTAAATACGAATTTTCAGAGCCGGCTGATGTGGAAAATACCCTATTTTAATTTAGTTTAGATGTTTGGTTAATTTTTGTTCAATATTTAGGTACCCATCCTGTTATTTGGTTATTATAAGTTTTATAAGTAAGCGTATTTATTTAGCAATTAATATTTTACTAATTAACTTTACTATTTTTAAGCCTAATGTTGTTAGTTTTAATCCAAACAACAATTGTAATTACACACTTGCCTGCATTATTTATGTATATTTTTTCTGTCAATAATTGGCATGTCAATCATTGGAATTTTCTTTTATTTGCATGTCAATTACTAGGTCGAAAAATGGACTTATAAAACAAAATATGCAAAAAATAGCATTTTAATGCCTGTTTTTATTTAATTTCTTATTAATAAGCTTTCCAGAATTAGCATGGAATAGATAAGATGTAGCTTTTGCTTTATTTAAATGAAATATATATTGTAAACACTTAATTTTTAGTAACACGTTTTATTTCGCCAATATTATTACAGCCACTATTATTTCCGCCTTACACCTTTTAACTTCGCCAGTATAGTCATCATAATTACATAACGCCATGAGTCGACTCTGCTATTCATACAGTAACTATATCTACGCCTTATTTATAATCTATCTATATACTCTGTATTATATAACACCGATTCGATTCTACTGCTGCGCCTTTCATTTTCCAGGGTTGTCACGTCCTCGCCTATTTGAACGTCGCACGTCGCCTCTCCAAAATTTGCTTGTTACATTCGGCCATCCTGCAACAATTAATGCCCTCATTAATTTAACTCACCAGTAAATCAACCAGATCTTATCGATCTGTGCATTCGCCATAACACCAAATCGCCTACCCTAAAGGTTTCGACTGTGGTTGCAACCTTACGCCTTTTATCGAATAATTCGAATATCACCTTTATATTACGCCTTTGTCAGGTTCTCACTCGCCTTTTGCTATCTCAATAAGAAGTTTGAACCTTAAATCGCCATAGCTCTCGCCTTTCGCCAACAGAGCATTCGCCATTTGCGCATCGCCAGTTAAAATCGCTTGCATGCACCTTTCAACCTGACCATTCGCCCTTTGCACCTCGCCAGTCAGACTCACTTGCATGCACCTTTCAACCTAACCTTTCGCCCTCGGTGTTTTACACCTCGCCTCGCCAAACAGTTGGAAATAGTACGCCTTGGGTACCCAAAATTCGCCAAACGCTTCTCCCAATTTGAGAATCGCCTCAGAAGACCGCAAAGTCTTCATCGCCTTCGCCTGCCTATGATCCAGGACTTCCTCGCCCCTTCAATTCCACAATATCGGTTGATGGACGCCAATATCTGTCAAAAGAGGAAAGAAAGCCAGTATATAAGTCGCCAGGGGAAGAGCAACCAAATGTCCTCGCATTCGCCTGTAGATCGAGAGGTAGACCGTCAATCAGACACGAAAGCGCCTTTGTGCCTGAAAGCTCACACCTTTCTATCAACGCCATTTTATCATGATAATAATGGGTCATGGTTTCGCCATCCAATTTAACCCTCGCCATCATCTCCTTGAGCAGCTGAGCAAAGTCATGCACTCTAGGAAACGCCTTCCTAAGAGCCGCCTTCCAGTCTTCCCATGAGAGGTCATATTCATCGAGCCGATTAAACCAGCCCCTTGCTGCGCCTTGCAATTTCACCTGCATAAAATACGCTCTCTCATAGTTCGACCATTCATGAATGTCGCCCAACTGATCAATTTTGCTCAACTACCTGACTACGTTACGGTCCCGGCTGTCAGGATCGAAAGGGTCAATAATGTCGCCGCCTGCCCTTGCCCTTGACCCCATACAGCCCGAACTGCAAGCGGAGTCCGCCCTATCGCTACAAGCATGCTCTACTACCGCCTGAGGAACGCGCTCACCTGACTTTTCGCCCTTCTTGTTGCCCTCGGTACCGCCAGTACCAACGGCTGCCCTTTGTTTCGTCGCCTTCACCATTTCGGCCGCCTTTTGTTTCGCCGCCCTTGCCATTTCGGCCGCCGTAATCTGCTGGATACTAGTTGCCAAACCGCCTTTCAACAGCTTATGTACCATGGAGACTGTTTCGTCATCCATCGCCGAATCGCCTCCGCCGTGGTCACAGACGCTCAATTCCAACTCGTAATCGAGCTCTAACTCGTCACTTCTGCCTTCCTCCATAGGAAATCACTTGAAAAACGCCTTTTAAACACCAAAGCCAATAAACGCAGTTAAAATATGCCACAATTTTTACAATAATCACTAATTAATTAGCACACTTGTTTGATATCGTGAATATCTGAAAAATCGCCAAATGTCAATCCACTGTCAAGGATAGCAACAAACGCCCGCCTTTTGTTATGAGTTTTTGTGATATCGCCACCCACTAAAAAAGAAGAAGTTGCCACTGCGATTTAACTCGCCGAAATCGCGCATTTGACCGTTCTCCACAACAAATAACACAATACGTAGGTTATCCCGACTTCTGATCTGTAAACACTTAATTTTTAGTAACACGTTTTATTTCGCCAATATTATTACAGCCACTATTATTTCCGCCTTACACCTTTTAACTTCGCCAGTATAGTCATCATAATTACATAACGCCATGAGTCGACTCTGCTATTCATACAGTAACTATATCTACGCCTTATTTCTAATCTATCTATATACTCTGTATTATATAACACCGATTCGATTCTACTGCTGCGCCATTCATTTTCCAGGGTTGTCACGTCCTCGCCTATTTGAACGTCGCACGTCGCCTCTCCAAAATTTGCCTGTTACAATATCTTTAATGGCAAAATTAGCTCTAATAGTGTCAATAACTGGCAATTTACCTTAGGCACTTTTTAGTGTCCTTAGGGATTGCAAATATACTGGCGGAGAAGAGATTTTTTTTAACGTTATGTCTTTTTTTAATTTGGGTTAGTTTTGGTTAGTCTTTGCTAGTTGCACCCCCGCCCGTAGCAAGCGAAGCGAGCGGAGGTCCATCGATACGGGCGTGTAACCAACAAAAACTAACCAAAAATAATCGAATTTTCAAACATAACTTAAGAAAAAAGAAAGAAATGCTCTTCTCCAGAAAACTGTATAAGCAATAATTATCAGAACAAGCTATTAAAACGATTCGGAATGTAACTGCTAAAATCTGTATGGAAAAGTATAAAACAGATTATGGCATTTCCTTTAATCCATTCATTCAAATTGAATTTAAAAGTGCAAGGAATGCCAAAAATGCAAAACGGAAGCACCTACAAACATAACCCGATTAAAGAAAAGAAAGTTCAACGTTTTTGAAGTATAACGAGTTTCAGAATTTGGTGAACCATTGTAACGAAGATTAACCAAAGGGCTTTACAGAAGAAGGTGTTTCTTAATTCTCCTATGAATTGGCATGGATGTAACTGTTTTTTTTTTCATATTTTAAAGATACGAAAATAGGCAGAATAGAATACAATCCCATATTTAGTGAAACGTCCAAATGAAAAGCTTTTGCTCAAGCTCCAAAATAACAAACCTGAACGATTTTTTTCTAACGGCGAATCCTAATTGGATGAAAGGTGGTCACTGGTACAAAAATATCCCAGTTGGAAAAAATGAAATGGCCCAGTGGACGAAAACTGAATCGAAAAATGCTGTTCTTGACATATGCAGCAGGAAAATCACTAACCATTTCTTGAGAGCAACTGCAGTCTCAAAATTAGCTAAAAGTGAAGTTGGGGAACAGCAACTAATACATATCACTGGCCATAGCAGTGCAAAATCTATTCAAGTGCATACACCAAGGTCACCATCAAAATATCATTGAGAGGATGAGAGATAACAATTCGCCTTCTGAAGCAATCCAGCCTCAGGCAAATATGCCGTCTACTTCATCAATGCCTTTGACAGAAAATCTGGCAACCTTACACCAAAATCATGTTGTTTATTATCAGAATTGTACATTTAATATTGATACGTTTCAGTCTTAGATTTGTTTGATTTTTTATTTTTGTTTGTTAAATTTCAATAAATCTTAATGTTGTTAATTAAAAAACGTTGTTTTTCTGGAGGCTCTTGCCTTGGTATTTGATGCCTAAAAAGTTCCGATTTAGAAAGTATATCTTAAAAAAATATTCAGGAAATACTCAACCGAATACCACTCGTGCATTCAAAATAACCAGATAATTTTGCACTCATTCATGTTGCCCCATAAAATTGCATTCGTTAATTTCCATTTGGGCTTGAAATTTCAAAAAACCCTCCTTCTTCGGAGTCGGGCTCTTTCATTTCAAGCAAAAAATAAAAATAGACTCATGCAGTTTCGTTGCAACACGCATTCATGTAAAATTGTCGGTAATATTGATTTCAAATCCCTGGAAAATACGCGTCTATATAATTTCTGCTGTTGCGCAATTGCCATGAAAAATGCTCCACTTTGTAAAAAGCTTGGTGGTAGTGAACCCAAATTATGTTAAAGTATCAGCGAATAAAAGCATCAATATTGCCATACTTAATTTCAATATTAACCTTTTTTATAGAATTACCTGATGCAACTTAATGGGTCATGCGGTATTATTAAAATGAAATGGTCGGAAAATACAGGTAATTATAGAGTTTATATTTTAAAATATGCAAATTTATAACTTAGCGGTATTGGAGAAAAGTTATTCTTTTGAAACTATTTCGCTTAACAAGTCATATTGCCAGTGGTATGCAGTGAAAACTTATGAATATTGAAGCAAAAAAAAAGGGATGACAATGAATACTTAAAATATCATAAATTGTTTAATTACAAGAGTCTAAAAGTGTTTATTTTATATTTCTTTAATGCAAACAGATAAAACCTATTCCCAAAACATGATATTGAAAATTATAAAATTCTTATTAAATTATATAGATTAAATAGCACCAATTTTAAATCAATGAATATATAAATTATAAACATGTCACATGATTTAAATTCAAATGAAATAAGTGCAGTATCGGGAGGGAAAATTTTGACATTTATTCAGCGCTGTAGTTTGGTAAAATGGTCAAATAAACTGACCAAAAGGTGATATAAAACGCTTATGTCTTGGATGAAAGAATTCGATTTTAGTAAGTTTGAAGGTGGTGGCAAAAAAGTAAAACAAAGACAAAAGGCCCTATCCTGGGACAAATGTTCCAAGTTAGAAACCACAAATGTTTGTCACGTGTCAATTTGTTTTTTGTTTTTCTTTTCAGCAAAAATGAGTCGATAATCATATGTTGACCATATGGTAGGGTATCTAGAGCTGAGCAAAAAGTCCAGTTCTCAGAGTGCCTGGCTTTAGCTGAAAAGTGGGGATTTCCCCTTATGAAAACAGACCTAAAAACATTGTAAAAGGGATTTTCAGAGAATAAACTTGTAATAACAACCGGGTAAAAATGGAGGAACAGTTTTTTGAGGCGCCAAGATGACACTTTAAAAACAAGATTGTGTCATAAAATTAAACGTTCAAGAGCAGCGGTTTCTGGTGAAATAGTTCTTGAGGCTACCAGAGCAATAGAGATGCAAGGCATAAGGAAAAGAACAACCAAGTTATCACTAACTATTCCAGCAAAATGTTTGTTCGGAACAGAAGCCATTGAAAGTTTAAAGCAAAAACTTTTACCACCAAAAACAAAAGAAAACGAGGAGAATCTTAAACCTCACAAACAGAGAAAGGTAAAACAAAACAATGGCAAATTGTGTCATATGATTCATCGGATTCCAGCGAGGCTGAGAACATAACATGTCTCTTCATGATACCGACAGCGACAACGATACGAAAGATTTGTCAGATTTAATCTTGGCCAGAAAGGAGAAGGAGGCAAGCAAGTCAGAAAATAAAACACAGGGAAAAATAGAAAAGTGTAAGATTTATCTAGTTCAAGCGAGGATGAGAACATGTCTCTTCATGATATTACTGAACGTGAAAATGATTTGGAAAATTTTTCAGATATAATTCCTGCAAGATAGATGGAGACGGAGAAAATAAGAAAATCTGGTAAAACATTGATCAAAACCCAAATAGAGATGCAAGTCACATTGAATCTAAATCAAGTCTATCAAAGTTGGCCCAAACCGAGTTAGAGACTTTCACACTGGACAACTCAAGAACCAAAAAAGAATCCACAAAAAATGTATTGCCAAAATAATTAGAAAAACGAACACGGACCTGTTTATGACAAACTTTTTAAGAAATTACAAACTGTCCTCAAATGTATATTTCTTTCCAGTTGTCAAAGACAGCATGTTTCTTCCCAGGGAGCAAGTTAAAGGGAAGAAAGAACTGATCTCTTGCAACAGGGCTATGTTCAATTTTATAGGCTGTGTCCAATAAGTTTGTATATATAACACATGTACATTAAGTTGTTTTGTTAAAAAAAAAAATACTGCTTTAATGATGAGTTGTCTAGCATAACCTTTTGTTTCATATCCTATGATTTTTGTTACTGTTTTAAAACTATATAATTTAAAATAGGTTAAAGTTTATATTTATTTAAAAAAAAACAATAAGAATAATTGTATTTTGTTTAAAAATGATGCCTTTTTAAGTTTAAAAACCAAAATACATGAACAAGGACGTATCTTAAAACTTAAATTAAGTGCCATGTAAGAGTTTTGTAACCCAAACTAACTCAAACATAACAAAATAATAAAGTTTCGGAGTTGAAGCCCGGTCGCCTAACTTGGAATAACAAACATTATATATATTTTTGCTTCCACTGGTGATTTTTTTAACTCATGCATCGGTAGGATTGAAACTACACAACCTCACCCAACTTTTGTTTAATAACCGGAACCGGTATTAAAGATATGTGTTCTCGAAGTTAAAAATTGTCCCAAGTATGGGGACGAGACTGTATGAAGTAGTTATATGTACAAATTTAAATACGAAGTAAACTTGTTGTTGTCCGCATTCATTTAAATTAATTTGTATGGTTTAATCCGCTTTAAAACACCACTTATCTATTAAAAATAATTTAAAATATTTTTCCCACCTTTTTACCCTCATCATTATTTAAAATTTTGGGTATTTCTCGACGTCAGTGCTATTGTCTGGCCATTCGGGCTGTTTTTTTTTATTATCAAACTATAAAACCAAAAAATTTTAACAAAGCACAAATAGAAGGCAAGTGTGGGAAATTTTGTACGATAACGAAATTTTATGCGCATTATCCCAATTTTTTCAATACAATAATATTAAAAAAAATTATAGTTTGCATGAAAAATTCAAATTATGCAAAAATGTACAATGCATATTTACCTGAGTCTATTTATAATGTAATGCATAAAGTAAGAAAAATCTTAAGAGGAAAAATGCAGGCGAATTTGAACGGAAAATTAGAAATGCTTTTAAAATGTTTTAACATGCTCCTATTGTATGTAAATAATAAATAATAATAAGAAATGATATGCAGGCGAATTTGAACGGAAAATTAGAAATGCTTTTAAAATGTTTTAACATGCTCCTATTGTATGTAAATAATAAATAATAATAAGAAATGATATAGGTTGTATAGCAGTGAGATATGAATGTATTTGGCAGAAGTACAATCGTGTTCATAAAATAGAGCATTTTCTACGCTGCGATCTATTTAGATGTAGCCCAAAAGGCTCGGCGACTCATCTTATCGGTAAACCTTAGCTGATGTAGATTGCATCCGTAAGGCCACCTTTAGTTGAAAATTAAATTTCTAAATACAGCGAAAATTTTTCATAATGTAAAAATAATTGTGGAAGCACAGAAGAGACGACTCCAGATTCTCCCGAAAAATGCTATCACTGGATAGGTATCGGTATTTAACTGTATAGTATTGCTATTACTATTATCAAAACGTAACCATGCGATTCTCTTTCAAAGATCCAGCTAGAATATACAATCCAAGTAATGCACTGATCTCTATTATTTTCAAAATACCGTCCGAAATAAATATTTGAAATGTGCACAAATAATCAAGTATGTTTCGTAATTCAGACGTAAGGTCCAAGCTTCACGTATATAATGTTTTTGAATGTAATTTTGCTCTCAACGGAAATTGCCTTCATTTTTTCCGATTAAACCATCTTTTGCTGTAGTAACTGCAAAGTTGGATATTTGCTTGTTTTTTGCATTAGCTGCAATCTGAAAATAAAGCACGGTAATATCCATACCAAATTTGTATAATAATCAAATTATTTGAGTATTTTTTTGTTCATCTCAAGTGTATCTCAATATAATTCTGGATCCCTTAGCTTCTTACGATTTTTTCAAATACTTTTGAATAGAGTGATTGGTACTTTCCGAAGTGTTTTCCATCTAAATTTGTGACAAATCACCCTATACTTCAGATTATATTTCTTCATTTTGCAACCATTCTGGATCATTTTCTGTTTCGAATTCGGCTCTATTTATAACATATTTGGTATTACTATGACTACTTTTCAACAGTGCTTTTTCTAACTCTTCTTTTGTCAGATCTTTCTTTGACATTTTGAACCCGAATTGCTATAGATACATAAAAAAATCGTACTTTAGTGAGCGCTTATTGATAACGATACGTAAAATTTGCGTGTAGAGCATCAAATAATGATAAATATTTACTTTAGAACTGCTAATAATAATGAACTAGTTAAGTATCAGGTAAACTATGCAGTGCCCAAATAATCACAGGTAGGGAGTCAAGATGAGAGGTAAGCACATGGTCAGTCTGGATGCAAATTTTTAACTGGAATGCGTAAATGATACCCGTCTAGGATTAAATTTCAATGATTGTTAAAATATGATAATGGATTAAGAATTTAAAAAACTATCTCTTTCTATTAACCTACTATTTCCTAGCCATGCACTAAATGGATTAAACGATTAAAATAAAGGAATTTTATAAGCCGGGATTAGGGTTAGGAAATGAACGCTATATTTGAGACAAAGAAATTGTTTAAGTTAAGTTCTTCATTTATTAAAGATAATTAAATTTAGACGGTCGAGTTCTACAAAAGTACAGATACCCTTCAAAATGAATGTAAATGTGTATTAAAATTATTGAGTGGTTCAACAACGTACGGTTCAATACTTCTATTATTGGTAATTTAAATATATTTGTTTAAAATAAAATTTACAGCGTACAATGCCGTAGAGTCCAGACTTATTATCAAGTAGATGATGCAGAAATATATTTTTTAAATATTAGAACACCTCTATGTTATATTTAAATTTTGTGTCACTTTTTTATATCACATAAATACCGAAAAGTTTGTAGAGAATTTGTAACATTCTTTAACTAATCAGAATATAAAATAGTATATTATTTTATATGGAGGAAAAGTGATACTTTTCATGGCGCGCTCGTGTTTAACAGCCGAACGGAGTGAGGCTGGTAATAGAGAGCAAGCCATGAAAAGTAACTTTTTCTCCACATAAAATAGGCTATTTTTTCTTCAAATGTCGACAAATTAATGCAAAAATATCTCGTTTTAATAGTAATAATAATAATTATTATCAAAGATAAGTTGGTTTGCAAGGCGGCTTAGACCTGACCAGTGTCGGTGAATAGGCACAGGTCGTTGCTATAGTAATGTAACATAAAGCTGTCAGTGGTCACTGTCAACAATAATTATTTTTTTAAAATTGCGTATCTGATTGCGTTTTAATTCCGTATTGATAAGCAGTTATTAGAAAGCCCACAATTATATATGGGTTTTCTATAGGGTGAGACCAATCGGGATAAAAACTTTGTAACGGTACGTCGGATCGCTCTGAAACTTATACCTATCGATTTGTAATCGAAAAAAAAATTTATGATTTTTTGTCTGTATGTGTGTATGTATGTGATGGGATCGACTACAGGTCGCAATTTTGAAGATAGCGACTTGAAATTTGGCATAGAGGTAGAGGTCCACGAACCCTCGGAGCCTATTGATTTTGGTTAGGATCGGTTAATATACAGGGTGTGAAAACAGGACAAGTTTCCGTTTTTTGGCATTTTTGACATTAAACAAGGACCAACTGTTCATTTTTTTATGTCAAATGAAAGTATTCGGTAAAACACGTATTTTTGTTTCTTTGCTCTTTTGCTCTAATTGTTATACAGGGTGTGAAAACAGGAAAAGTTTCGGTTTTTTGGCATTTACAGGTCGCAATTTTGAAGATAGCGACTTGAAATTTGGCATAGAGGTAGAGGTCCACAAATCCTTGGAACTTATTGATTTTGGTTACGATGGGTTTATATACAGGGTGTGAAAACAGGACAAGTTACCGTTTTTTGCCATTTTTGTCCGTGTAAACAAGGATAATATTCTTTTTTTTACGTCAAATGAAAGTATTCGGTAAGACACGTATTTTTGTTCTTTTGCTCTTTTCCTCTAATTGTTATACAGGGTGTGAAAACAGGACAAGTTTCCGTTTTTTGCCATTTACAGGTCGAAATTTTGAAGATAGCGACTTGAAAGTTTGTGAAACACAAACCCTTGGAACCTATTGATTTTGGTTACGATCGGTTAATATACAGGGTGTGAAAACAGGACAAGTTACCGTTTTTGCCATTTTTGTCCGTGTAAAGAAGGATAATATTCTTTTTTATTATGTCAAATTAAAGTATTCGGTAAGACACGTATTTTTGTTCTCTTGCTCTTTTGCTCTAATTGTTGCCGTTTTTGACTTATGAAGGATTTTTGTCAATTATACTACCACATTTAACATAACTATTTTGATTATTTTTCGAGTGCAGGTTCGAATCCTATCGCGGAAACATTTTTTTTTATTGAAAAAATTGTGGGTTTTTTTCTTCGAATAATTATTTATTATTTAAGATGCCCATATACTACAGGGGTGAATACAAGAAATAGTTATTGATGTGTAAACATATTACGCGGCGCTATGAGGGTAAATCTCGGCAAATGGGACGGAAATGCGCAAACCAATTGTAGCCGCTAGGGCGGTATTATATAAAATTTTGCCATTTAAAATCATTTTAAACGGATATTAGAAGATAAAAAAGCATATTTTAAGTTAAACGAACCGTCAAAGTACTATTTTTTAATTATTATATTCGCAGTGTATTTGGATCCATAGCACAGCTTATTTTTAATGGACGGTTGAATTCAAAATGAATTTTCGCTTCAAAATCCACTACAAATTCGTCCGAAGCCACGGCTATTGGTCTAAAAAAAGTCCGGATTTTCGGATTTTTATACAATTTTGCAATTTAATAGTTATTTTTGTTACAAGTACCTAAAATGGAGTTGTTCAGGACGAATCATTGCTGTTTCCGGACGAGGCGTTAGCCGAGTCCGGAATAGCAGATGAGTCCTGAAAAACTTCATTTAGGTACGTGTGACAAACACTATTTTTTGTCATACGCTCCCAAAATTTAATTTTCATTTATACGCTTTTTGCAATTCTTCAGAACGCCTAAATTTGCAAATTTACCATAATTTTTGAAATCATAATGTACGACAAAGTTAGCTTAGAATTTGATATCGTAGCAACTATTTGACAATTTTGTCATGTCATTCGAAATTTGACATTTAGACATATTCAAAAATTTTGGAATAGTCCGTAAAAGTTGCCATGACGACTTTTAGGGACTAGGCCTAAAAAGAAGCATTTTACGGACTCAAATGAGTCCGTAAAATAGCTATTTTTGGGAGCGTATGACAAAAAATCGTTTTTTAACGGATTTTAGACGATAAAAAGCATATTATTATTTGAAATTTAACGAACTGTCAAAAGTATTATTCAGATGCCCACACGTTTAAAACAATATTGTCATAGCCCTCTTCTAAAATTTGCAATAGTTGGTTATTGCCTTTTCCAAATCAAAGGATGTCTGCCAGGTAAATAAGCTGTGTCCATATGCTGATGTTATTCCTGGTGGCATTAGATTTTCGTGTCGAACTTGTGAATTGAATTAATCCACTCCGAAGCTGCTAATAAGTATTATTAAAGAATCCTAATATTATAAATGTGAATGTGTTTGTTTTTATTCTATGAACAAGCTAAAATGTATGGGTAACAGCCATAGCACGATGAATACTTGAAACTACCACTTCTCGTCCGCACACTGAAGTTAAGCAACGTCGGGCGTGGTTAGTACTTAGATGGGTGACCGCTTGGGAACACAACGTGCTGTTGCAATTTTTTTACAACCAATGTCGTTATAGGATATCTTTACACATCAGTCTCGAGTACTAGCAGACTCGCTCAATTTATTTTATTTAAGATGCCCATATACTACAGGGTTGAATAAAAAAATTAGATATTCTTGAAAAATTGGTTGTTATGGCAACTAAGAAAAAAAAAATTAAATTTATATATTTATTTTAATAATTATACGATTTGAAGACTTGATCTTTGGAATGTGGGTATGGGTGATGAAGATTTGTGCTGACTAGAATTGGTTACAATGGCAACCGAAAAATAATATAGCCTAAATTCCTTAAGGATTAATATCAGAAAGAAATATGTTATACAGGGTCTGCCCAGATTTGGTTACCAAATGGGAAACTTTTTTATTTTTGATTTTATGCTTGGAAAAAAGCTAATTTTAACAATTCTAAATTAAGGATAAGTTATACAGGGTACTTAAAAAATACAAAAAATAAGGTTATAAAAACAAAATTTTTGGAAGATCGGAAAACCTTCTGCAGAAAAAATAAAGCGCCTATTAAGGCCAAAAGAAAAGTCAAATTAAAAAAAAAATAACAATTGACGATGACAAGTCGGTTACCATGGCAACCAACTAGAAAATTATCAAGGTAAAATTAGACTCTAATTATAAGGGCTTTCTAATTATAGACCACGGTACGGATAGGAGCGTGGCAATAATGTGTGACCGAAGGTCACACAAACGAGGCCCGAAAGGCACTTGTTGACTAAGTTCGATTAAATAATAACCAATTTGTTCCGAAATTAGTGATTTTTAGAAATGCAGTGCACAAATTGAGTGATAAATACAAATTTTAGTTTAATAATTCTTGAGTTGTTGACGCTTGCTTTGTTGTTTGTTTGTATCTATGCTGCTCATCAGTAAATCAGACATTACTCGACTGTGTAGGCGGCCGTGAAGTTTCGTTTTTCCTCCGCCGGAGCTTTACTTTTCACTTTTCCGCCGGCGGAGGTAAAAGTGTTACCATAGCAACATAGATACAATACAAACAGACAACAAAATAAGCGTCAACAACTCAAGATTTATTAAACTACAATTTGTATTTATCACTCAATTTGTGACTGCATTTCTAAAAATCACTAATTTAGGAACAAATTGGTTATTATTTAATCGAACTTACTCAATAACTGCTTATCAATACGGAATTAAAACGCAATCGGAGACGCAATCTTAAAAAATAATTATTGTTGACAGTGTCCACTGACAGCTTTATGTTAATTATGTTACATTCACCGACACCGGTCTAAGCAAGGCTACCTACGACCTTGGTCCAAGCCGCCTTGCGAACCCATTTATCTTTAATAATAATTAGATATTGCTATTAAAAAGAGATGTTTTTGCATTAATTTGTCGACATTTGAAGAAAAAACAGTATATTTTATTTGGACGAAAAGCTACTTTTCATGGCTTGCTCTCTATTACCAGCCTCACTCCGTTCGGCTGTTAAACACGAGCGCGCCATGAAAAGTATCACTTTTCCTCCATATAAAATAATATACCATTTTCTTCAAACGTCAGTAAATCCGTCATAAAAAATATGTTTTTCTTCAAACGTCAGTAAATCCGTCATTACTCGACTGTGTAGGCGGCCGTGAGGTTTCATTTTTCCTCCGCCGGAGCATTACTTTTCACTTTTCCGCCGGCGGAGGTAAAAGTGTTACCATAGCAACATAGATATAAACAAACAACAAAACAAGCGTCAACAACTCAAGAATTATTAAACTAAAATTTGTATTTATCCCTCAATTTGTGCACTACATTTCTAAAAATCACTAATTTAGGAACAAATTGGTTATTACTTAATCGAACTTACTCAATAACTGCTTATCAATACGGAATTAAAACGCAATCGGAGACGCAATTTTAAAAAAATAATTATTGTTGACAGTGTCCACTGACAGCTTTATGTTACATTACTATAGCAACAACCTGTGCCTATTCACTGACACCGGTCTAAGCCGCCTTGCGAACCCACTTATCTTTAATAATTATTATTATTATTACTATTAAAAAGAGATGTTTTTGCATTCATTTGTCGACATTTGAAGAAAAAACAGCATATTTTATTTGGAGGAAAAGTTACTTTTCATGGCTTGCTCTCTATTAACAGCCTCACTCCGTTCGGCTGTTAAACACCAGCGCGCCATGAAAAGTATCACTTTTCCTCCATATAAAATAATATACTATTAATCAAAAGCAATCTGACATTGACTTTCATTATTGGATGTTTTTTTTCTACATGAATGCACACTTGAAACTTGCTTAGATTTTAACATTGAAAATGTTTTTGTTTTCCTATTATGGGGTATCAAATCACGAAAAAGTGAATGCTACATTTGGCACATCACGTAATATACGTGAGAGATCGTGTTAGCCTGTTTCTGAGGACGGAATCGGTTCAAATGACAAAAATAAATTAAAGCTAACTGAAACTAACCAAAAGTTGATTGACCGACTAACCCAAACTAACTAAAAGTAATCAAAAGCACAAAAAGGGTTAAAATGAATCGGAACAAATAAAAAAAATGAAAGTAAGTTAAAACTAACTCAAAGTAACCGAAATTTGGCGAATAACCAAAACTAACCATAAAAATTAAAAATGGTTATAACCTATCGGATCCGGTTCAAATTACTAAATTAAATTGGAACTAACTGAAACTAAACGAAAGTTGATTCAACGACTAACCGAAAGTAACCAAAAGCTCCAAAAAAAGGCTAAAACGTATCGGAACAGATTAAAAATATAAAAGAAAGATAAAACTAACCAAAACGAACCGAATTTTTTCGACTAACCAAAGCTAACCAAAAACATTAAATTCGATTATAATGTATCGGCGCCGATTGAAATGACTAAAATTAAAACTAACTGAATATTGATTGAACGACTACCCACGACGACTATCTAAGACAACCTAACCCAATCTAACCTAAACTAACCAAAAGCACCAAATATGGCTAAAAACGTATCGAAACAGATTAAAAATATTATAGTAAGGTAAAAATAACCCAAATTAACCGAATTTTGACGGCTAACCAAAATTAACCAAAAACATTAAAATTGGTTATAACATATCGGAAAGTTGATTTAATGACTAATCAAATGTAACCAAGAGCACCAAAACGGGCTAAAATGTATCGAAATAGGTTACATAAATTAAAGAAAGTTAAAACTAACCAAAACGAGCCGAATTTTGGCGACCAACGAAAACTAACCAGAAACATTATATTTGACTATAACGTATCGGAGCCGGTTCAGATGAATACTTTGGTTTCCTGACAGTGAGTTTCCAAGGTTGCATCACGATACGGAAAATTTTAGACGACACGGATTATGCATAACTGATTATAACGTATCGGAACCCGCCCAAATAAGTAAAATAAATTGAGAATAAGTGAAAATAACCGAAAGTTGATTAGACGACTAACCGAAACAAACCAAATCTATTAAAACTCATTATAACGTATCGGAACCGGCTCAAGTAAGTAAAATAACTTGAGACTAAGTGAAACTAGCTGGAAGTTGATTAGACAACTAACCAAAAGTAACCAAATTTATTAAACTTGATTAAAACGTATCGGAACCGACTCAAATGACTAAAATAGGTTGAGACTAAGTAAAACTAACCGAAAGTTCAATAGACGACTAACCAAAACCAACCAAATCTATTAAAACTGATTATAACGTATCGGAACCGGCTCAAATAAGTAAAATAAGTTGAGACTAAGTAAAACTAACTGGAAGTTGATTCGACGATTATCCAATACTAACCAAATTTATGAAAATTGATTATAACGTATCGCAACTGACTCTAATGATTAAAATAAGTTGAGACTAACTAAAACTACCCGAAAGCTGATTCGACGATTAACCAAGACTAACCAAATCAATTAAAATTGATTATAACGTATCGGAACCAGCACAAATATGTAAAATAATTTGAGACTAAGTGAAACTAACCGAAGGTGTATTCGACGATTAACCAAGAATAACCCAATCTATTAAAATTGTTTATAACGTATCGGAAACGGTTCAAGTGACTAAAGTAAGTTGAGATTGAGTGAAACTAACCAATATTTGATTGGACGACTAACCAAAATTAACCAAATCTATTAAAATTAATTATAACGCGTCGGAACCGATTCAGATGACTAAAATAGGTTGAGACTAAGTGAACCTAACTGAAAGGTAATTGGACGAGTAACCAAATCTAAACAAATATATTAAAATTGATTATAGTGTATCGGAACCGGCTTAAATAAGTAAAATAAGTTGAGACTCAGTAAAACTAATCCGAAGTTGATTGACGACTAACCAAAACTATCCAAATCCATTAAAATTGATTGTAACGTATCGGAACCGGTTCAAATGACTAAAATAAGTTAAGACTATGGGACTAATCGAAAGTTGATTGGATGACTAACCAGAACTAATCAAATTTATGAAAATTGATTATAACGTATCGGAATCGGCTCAAATAAGTAAAATAAGTTGAGACTAAGTGGAACTAACCGAAAGGTGATTAGACGACTAACCAAAACTAACCAAATCTATTAAAATTAATTTTAACATATCCGAACCGACTCAAACAACTAAAATAAGTTGAGACTAAGTGAAACTAACCGAAAGTTGATTTGACGACCAACCAAAAATATCTTAATTCATTAAAAATGATTTTAAGGAATCGTAACCGGTCCAAATGACTAAAATAAGTTGATACCAAGTAAAATGAATCAAAAGTTGATTAGACAACTAACCAAAACTATTAAAATTAATTATAACGTATCGGAACCGACTCGAATGACTAAAATAATTTGAGACTAAGTGAAAGTAACCGAAAGTTAGTTGAACGACTAACCAAAACTAACCAAATCCATTAAAATTGATTATAACTTATCGTAACTGGTTCAAATGACTAAAATAAGCTTATACTAAGTGAAGTTAACCGAAAGTTGATTAGACGACTAACCAAAACTAACCAAATCTATTAAAGTTGATAATAACGGATCGGAACCGACTCAAATAAATGAAAATAAAATAATTTGAGACTAAGTGAAACTAAGTGAAAGTTGATTGAACGACTAACCCAAACTAACAAAATCCATTAAAATTAATTAAAACGTATCGGAACAGGTTCAAATGGCTAAAATAAGTTAAGACTAAAGGCAACTATCAGAAAGTTGATTGGACGACTAACCAAAAGTATCCAAATCTATTAAATTTGATTATAACGTAACGGAACCGGCTCAAATAAGAAAAAAAAGTTGCGACTAAGAGAAACTAACCGAAAATTTATTAGACGACTAACCAAATTTATTAAAATTGATTATAACATATTGAAACCGACTCAAATGATTAAAATAAGTTGATATCAAGTGAAACTAACCGCGTTAGATCGGGGATTGGGAGACGAATCGACTGTATTTTTTACAACCACCACTAATGTTATAAATAGTAAAAACGAAAGAAACTTGAAGTAATATGCATTTATGTGGTATATTTTGGTAAACTAAACTTGCGTAAACTGCTAAAAGTCATTTTTTACATTAGATTGTGTTAAGGGTGGGTATGGGTGACTTTTAGTTTTCTCACGACAGACTAGCCGTGTTTCATATCGTTAGATCGAGGAATGTGAGGCGAATCGAATGCAAATGGTCTTTGGCTTTTTTTCAACCACACTTAAAACGTTTCAAATTGTAGAAAAGAACGAGACTTCAAGTAATATACATTTATTTGGTATATCTTGGTAAACTAAACTTACGTAATCTAACCTGATCTCACCCAAACTTCTATCAACTATATATTTCCACACAATAATGAGTTTTCTCAGATCTCAAATTTAATAAGCGTTGCATTCTGCTTCGGCATTTTCAATGTCCCCCCCGGTTGCATCTTTGTGAAGGACTGTGAATTTTTAAGATGAGAAACGGGACACCCAAAATTCGACAAAATTATCTTGTCACTCTTGATACGTATTAATTATAGTTATACCTAGGTCTGGTAATTCATTCATTAATGAAAATCTGCTTAAGGTAGGTTTTTACTTTATTGAATTTGTTCATATAGGATGCAGGCACGGTATTTGTACGGTACGGACGTCTTTAAGAATTAAAGGTTATAATAATCCGTCATCCATTGTGATTTGCAAGCCTTAAACATGCTAAACATGGGTTCACAAAAATGCTAAAAAATTAAGCATGAATTCTCCAAGCCGACTCCTGTGGAAGCTTTTCGTGCACTTAACCGAGTTTGCGAAGACGTCATCCACACTCATCGTATACACGGATTTTTTTCTTTTTGAAGAATCCTGAGCATATTTCCGTTTCTACGATGCGTCCGATATGTATGAATGTACTTTATCCCATTTAAAATAAGGCAAATAATAATTTTAATCCATTCCTTCTGTCCGATGCGTTCGTCCGATGCGAACAAATGCGCGCTTAACGTATATATTCGTTCTTTCAGAATGCAGATCAGCTTTGCGATGAAAAAGCTGATTTGTAACCATTTGGCTAAAGTGAAAATTTTGCGTAAGAAAGGAAAAATAATAATACAACGTTTAAAAAACGCGAATGTAGGGTTTTAATGCAAAATAAGATTAAATTATGTATCACATTTTTAAATACTTAACTTAATTAAACTATTTCATCTTTTTTAAACTTAATTTTGTTTACATTAAGTAACTTATATTTTCTAATACCGCGTTTTCAAAACAAAGGCGAAATAAATTATTATCGATAAAAAGGTAAGGATTAAACATGTAAAGCCTAAAAAACAAAAATTTTAAAAATATAAATTTTTTTAAAAAAGTATCTTATACGAATTGAACTAATAACTACTTAGGCATTTCAACAGTAATGCCTTGGAAAGAAATTACAACTATTTTTAAAATCGCATTTTTTTAGTGGGTGGGGTATATTTTTTGATCTCTCACTAATGGCCATCGCCGTATGATGAAATCATCTTTGTGAAATTGGTGGAAGATGGATGGGCATTGTCATATTTTACCACGCCAGTTTATTTATTTTTCTATTATTAATTACCATAGAGGTATTGAGTTTCATTACATTTATTTCAGTCAAACTAACTCAACCATTAAAAGTAATATACAAAACCTACCTTTTTTAATGAATCTTGATTATAAGGGTACTGCATTGAATTTTTAAATTAGCTCTGTCTCAAAGTAAATTTACCAGGGCCGCTAATTGCAAAGTATTAATCTGCAATTACCTGTACTTTCAGCCCATCTGGTTGTAAGTTACTATGTCAGCTATAAATATGTTCACAATGTACAACCGAGTTTTAAGACGATAAAATATATACGCAAACCTATAATGATGAGTAATCTTGTAGACGAAATTATTTAAAAATTGGCCGAATACATATTGACATATCCTGTGATATCTTACCTCACCTGATGTAACATGGTCCAAATTCAAAAATATATTAAATGACTATGCCAAATAAAATACTCCACAAATTTAAATGTATACATAAGCTATAACAGGCGTTTGTTTAAGTTCTCATAAACGCATCCTATGCATCTTAAAGAACATTTAAAATTGCCAATAGTAACTTCAGGTTTTGAAAATATCACCAAGAGTGAAAGTTATCTTAACTTTACTGTGGAACATCTAAAGATAAGCCTCCAGAAATAAATAAAATACGATTAGCGTTTTCAGGTTATTTTTATCACTTATAGAATGCTGTATTTGGATAGCCCAAATAAGATATATAATAATCTCAGATTCCACTTAGGCCCCTGTGGAAATTATTTACATTAATGTTTTCAATTTCGTCTTTACAATATGGTAGCATACCAACTACGAAAGCAATATGCAGTGAAATTTGACATAGTAAAATGGCGCTACTTGCTTAGATTTGATCCAACTCAAATCTTGCATATAATTCAAAAGAAAATAATGAAGCCGTTGGAACTTTGATATAGTTTGTCCAGAAACTCAAACAATCAGCAGTTATTTTCGCTTGTTTCTCAATTATTACTATTTGAGCTTTGCCAACTTCTTCAAATATCAATACACTTATACACAATGTATTATTGATAGATCCTGCCCGATTGCTCGTGACAGTATGCCCACCTAATGCCACAATGAAACAACCATACGTGAATAAGAGAAAATTTATGAATAACGTTCTGTCGCATGACTGATACATATAATCATCGTAGTAAACATTACAAATAATTTAAAATTTTTGGTTAAAAATCTGAACTAGTTTTGGAAATGCCTACAGGCTGTCATCGTTTCAGATAATACTCTATGTCACTATTTGTTAAGAGAAAAAATGCAAGCAAATCTTTACCTAAAAACTCTATTATGATGATAGTCCAAAAATTATATTCGAGTTGATCATTCCGCCAGGCACTTGGTGCTTTATAAAGAACTTTTTCTTATTTGTGTGAGCTGAATCTCATAGTTCCAGTTAAAACGATATTAGTGCCCATAGCATTTCTGAAATCAAACCTTTTAAACCATTGTCAGTAATTTAAGAAGCGATCAAGTGCCTAGGATTATATAACTTAAAAAAAATAACAATAAATTTGAAATACCTCCACGGGAAAATGATCTTCGATTAAAATTTATAATAAGCCAGACCTCTACTTAGTCGAAAAAGCGTTACTTTACTAGACTATGAAAAAATTAGGATTTCTTAAAAAATATAATACAAAATTTCCGTCACATGGAAGCGCGTAGAAACCCACCCTAAAAATGTGTTTAATTAAGTTTTTAAAGAGATTTTGTTTTCAATTATTTTTCATTTAAGCCACTTAAACGTGGTTTGAATACCATCGTTTCCGTTTGGCTTCCATGGTGTAAATTGGCATTAGTCGAAGCTAAAATACTCAAAAAAAGCTACAAGTCTAAGGCAAATCGGCCTCCGTTTTCAAAACATAAAATCATAAATTGAGAATGCTTGAAATGTAGAAAAATCTAATACTTAGAGCAGTAAACATACTTGAAATTTAACAAATCAGTTAAATATTGTGTAATGTTAGATTAGAAGATTTGTAATAGATATATTTACATTTTGTCATGAATTTTCCATACAAATACTTTCCAGAACTTCTTTTTGTGTGATAATAATTATTGGCAACCAATTTCTTTTGTTGTCCTGAATTTTAACCTTTTTTGTCAGATATGATTTAATGTTTAAATATCTGTTTGGTTAGAATAAGTTTTCTGTACTTTTTCTTTCAAAGCTACGTACGTCTTTTTTGACAAATATTATATGTATTTCGGTTATTCATATAATAAACATTTGTCTAACTCCTAATCGTGGCTCTGACAGTAGATCGGATCATACTAAACGCCGGAAGTGCTATTGCCTTCCCATATAGTTTGCCCCGTTCTAATAGCGTTGAATATCTTTATTCGTTCTTGAAAGAAGAGGATCGGATAGACACGCGTATGTCCAAGACTCCAGTGTCTCTATATCACTTGACCCCCGTCATTCAATCGACTGAAACTTTCCCAGCCTCTTGATTCACAATTAAGTGTAGCGCTACCAGACCCAGAATTGTCTCCATAGCTTGGATTGATATAGCTTTCAAGCCCCATATATACCCAAGCAGGCAAGCCTGTTTAGCTTGGTTAGCTTTTCTTTTTGGGCTAACTTATAAACGACCAGCCAGCAAACAAGAGGGTAAATCTGAAGTTCTCCCGTAGTCAATTTATTTTAGGTTATTCGAGGATCATCTTAACTTTTATATTTTTATAATTGATTTGTAATAGTTATATGAATAAATGGCTTATTGAGCTTCTTTCTGAAGTTCTTCGGTAATTAGCTGCTTAATTTTTCATTTGCTCAGTATATTCAGATTTTCTATTACCAAAGAATTAAAAAATTAACTGATCTGCCCTTACCCAATCGATTTTAAAACGTATTAAAAATACTAAATCTAGACTGAAAATGCTGGATTCCACAAAACAATATTTGTCAATATGCATTATTTAATATAATCATAGAATACAATGGAGCGTTTCAAGTATTTTAGAATGAACCATTATACAAAAGGGAAATTAATTATTTAATATTATTAAACGAAAATGGAAGTGTTGCTACAGTTTTTGATAACTTTAATATACCTAACAACTAAAGATTAACTAATTCATTAATTCATTATACGAAAATCATTAAACTGTTTCAAAACATAATACTTAACTATAAATCTATAGCCGCTTTAATATACTATAATTATTTTACCTTAAATAACTCACAATGATATATACTTAAGGTCAGTTGGTTATACAAAATCAAAAATTGACAGAGTATACACACTTTTTACTGTGAGCTATTTGGAACGGTTCAATTCTGTAGTTATGGATTTTGATTTAGAGATTTCTTCTTTCAAAAACTGGAGCAGATTGTGTTCGAAATGTAGCTAAAGTCTTTTTCAGTTTTTTTTTAGCTAGTAACTAAATTGAATTTTGTGTCAATTTACAGCCTTAGACTTATGAGATTCTAGGCAGGTGGTTCAAAAGGAATTTTTCTACGAGCGTGTGAAAAGCGACATTTTTCGCACCCATTTTGGTGTGAAAAATGTCACTTTAACGCACTAGTGTGAAAAGTTATTTACTTTTCGCCCTAGTGTGAAAAATAATTTACTTTTCGCATTACTGTGAAAAGTAATTCTGAAAAGATTTACATATTTCGAAAAGTCTTTTTTGAGTAATTAAAAAATGACAAAAACTGAATATAAATAATTTTATTAGAACTTTACAAACACAATAATACAACATATTATGATATAAAAGATATCATGGCTTAAAAAAGTTTACCACGCAATTTGTACAGTTAGTTAAATTAATCTCCGACGGAAATTGTTGGTAGGACACTGAACTTCCGATCGAAGTTTTCATAGTCAAAACATCTTCATTAGGCTGTGTACAGGTAACCGCTTTTTCTCCTAGTATCTTCAAGGCTGTTTTTCGTTTATTCTCCACGGAGTTTTCCACATATCCTTCGGCTACGGTGGCCGACTTCTAACCCCCATGACGTTTGAGAGTCAAAATATCTGCTCCTGAGTCTGCTAAGAGCGAAGCAGATGATCGCCGAAAGCAATGTCCTGTATAGCTAGACAGGTCAGGCAATCCAAGGAAATTTGCTATGTTTTTCGGCATAGCTCCAAAAGTATTTATGCCTATGGGCAGTTTTATGGGCACGCCTTTTCTATATTGGAAAAAGAATCGATTTTTGATATTGCCTACAGGACGCAGACGCTCATACTTTCGAACAATCTCCACTAAATTAATTTCGTCAATTGAACCACCACTAATTCAAATTCTCGACAGGTTTTCGTTTTAGTATCAGTTATTTTAATTAAGTAAATGTCACCTTTGTCTGTGACGTCTTCAATAGTCATCCGACACAGCTCGTCTCTCCTATACCCTCCTGCGATTCCAATGATTAGTGTGACTTTCATGAGCAAAAAATCGTCATCGTTGGCCCTTGTTAAAAAAATTTTGAAATTTTCATTGGAAAAAACTTTAGATTTCTTCGCCTTATAACCTTCCGATTTTCTTTTCAAAAAAAGATATTACCTGCTTATATCAATGTTTTTCTCTTTCGATAGCATTGTCCTTAACATGGAATAATGTTATGTGGACTTCTGCTGGAAATACGCTAGTAAGACAGTCTCGGTGAGATTCTTTATTTTATTTCCACTACACCACTTTTCGAAACGTTTATATGCATTTTCATATTGGATCCTTGGCCGGGCCGATAGAAGCGAAATCATGGCTATTCTCGCAGATTCTTCTACGTCTGATGAAGCTAAATCACTATTTTCTTTGTGTGAAGAGTCCATTCTCTCCATTAGGCTCTTGGAAATAACTTTTTGAGGCAGAATTTTTCGAATTACATACGGTTTGTCAACTTTACTGACATAAAAAAAAACAATTTGAAATAAATAACATAGAATCACCATGATGATCTAATTGTTATGATAATCAAAACGACGAATTCAGGTAAATATACAGAAGTAATTTTAAAAAAGCCAATGTTCATTATGCTCGTAGAGATAAATCTTGTAAGACATACGTGTGAGAAGTACGTTTAAGGCACTCGTATGAATTGCGAAACTCGCTTCGCTCGTTCCGCAAATTTTCATACTCATGCCTTAAACGAGTACTTTTCACACATATCATAAATAGCTGTTATTTGGTGCAAAAAGACGAATCTACCACATTGTCAGTTAATAACAAAATAATCTGACGACTGATACAGAAATGAAATGGCAACTAAAGCCTCGCAAGGGAACAGTTTTTCTTAACTAAATATAAGAAACAACGAGTAAGAAAGGGCGCTTGCGTTCGCTATTGCAGATCACTTAGGTCTACGTAGCAGCTTACACAAGTTATCCATACATCGGCAATTATCGGGCACGTACATTATTATTGTTGCAATATGATTTGAATGGTGGGCAGTGGCATAAATTCGCGGAAACACGTGCAAGCTGCTGTATATCCACTATAATACCGCTCTTAACCCAAGTTATTGTATTGTTGTATTGTAACCCAAACTAACCCAAACTAATATTTCAATTCACGCATTGCCTTCCGCTCGCTCATCTCGCTCAGGGGGCACAATTAAACAAAACTATACCCAAGGCATGCCCAAAATCGAGCAAAAAAAATAAAAAAAATGCAGTACAAGAATCGAATCTTACATCTTTTCTAACAACGATTTATTTTGTAACGACGATTTACAGGTAGTATTTGTACTTGAATCCCATCGGGGAGCAACAGTAGGATATTCAATTCAATTGGTTAGTTTTTTAAAACGCCACTTGAGTCGCTGTAATCGCGTATGGATAAATTGTGTAAGCGGTTACGTAGACGCAAATTGCAGATCCCAACAAAATTATCTGGGTGCAAGGAATATAGATGCATCTAGTACGATCGGACAATGTGTGCAAAATACACTAGATCATACTAAGTCTGATAGTTTACTCATCATTCACTACGTTATAACACGTATATTTGTTTTACACAATACAACGGACGTATGTTCAACATACGTAAAAAGTAGCAACTAAAACAAAAATTTGTATTTAGTCTAACTTCTTAGACCCTGAGTTCAATAAGGTTAGTTATAATATAATATGTCTAACAATAATGAACCTTTAAGCTTTCCTTTGCACCCTTAAATAAGTCGTTAAACATCCAAGTAATATTTTTTAAGGCACAAAGCCACGAAATAAAATTCACGATTATACAAATGCCTCGTAAAAAAGACTTAGTGACTTTTTTATTAAAATCCGAGTTCTTTTTATAGATTTTTCCCAGCGGAACGGGCGTGTAAGAAAAGTAGTCGGTAATTTGACAAATCGCCTGATTTAGAATGGTATTTTGTGCGTGAATATAGAACTGTAAGATGTCGTGTTTAGGGCGGTTTAATGGAGATAAGGAAAGTGGAACTGGAAGCTTTTTCGGTTAAGTCGACCTGATTGCCTTATTGCAGGCCGTATATTTTTTACTAATAAAATATTTTTTAAATTAAAATTTCTCTAAAAAAGCTGTGTTTGGTGAGATAATTTCGCTGCATCCTAGTTCAATATTTTAAGCTTACTTATAACTAATGAAATTAAGATTTAACGAAAAAGATTATCGGATACTTAAACGACAAATTGACACAATAAAAGCGGATGGCACATCCATGGGCGCCCGCAGGTAGGGGCCGGGAGGGGCCGTGGCCCCCCTGAGATTTTGATATTTTATACGATTTTTTGTACAATACTTAAGCGTTTTTAAAATTTTAATAGTTAGATTTTAAGAACTATATTTTAGTTTTTAGTAATTAACGACATCAGTAAAAAGACTGAAATTCGAAACACCATAGGTAAAGTTAAGAACATAATAGTTATTTAGAGTTAGAATATAAATCGTTGGGCATTTTTGCTCAAAACTTTAATACCATATTTAAACCGTTTCGATATAAAACCTAGAGATATTGTAATGCACTCTAGTACCTACTACAAAAAGAGCAGTTCAGTTATGGGCTGCTGTAAATTCGTTTACGTTTGTTATTTGTCTAATGGTGGCAAGTAAATATTTAAATATCTGAGAACCAGTGGCGAATACGCTACCAGTCTTTCATTTCATTTTGTAGATGTTCACCACCACATAAATTGAATTATTAAACCTTGCGAAAAACATCGCTTAGAAGTTGATACAGCTTCTACAGACATGTAATACGTTATCTAGTTGGCCGAGAGTTTATGTCGCCCTGAATTGAAGCAGATGCATTCTCGGACCAATCAGAACAATCGGATTCCAGAATTTAAAAGAGTAATGTTCTCCGCAGCGCAACCAAACAAAACTAAACCAAATCTATAGAAAGAAACAAACAAAAACTTTAAAACATAAAGTTTATAAACTTTAAAAAAAACATCCTTCATTATCGACGGGGAACGAACCCGGGCCGTTCTTTTCAAAAATACAGAATCTGACTGCACCACGAGACCTCTTGAGAGCATTTCACTGGACCGTAAAGATCGAGAACAACAACCGTCGAGAAGCGACAACATAAATACCGCCCAAAAATTTGTAGTGGGGGTAAACCGGCCAACCGTCATCTCCATGTGTATATATGAATTAGAAAAAACATTTAATTCTAATTTTGAGAATATAAGTATTGAACCCTCGATTTCTCATAAATTGTATAGTCTAATGAGCAAAGAGTACTTTCAACATACATGTCCTCAATTTCCCAAAGACTATGTTCTAGCATTAGAAAGTTAAAGATTTTATGGCACTTATAATTTATTAAGTATTATTAGTAAAAGTGTTTTATTTATCATTTTTACCAAAAAAAAAACACTATTTTCAAATATTAATTTCAAAACAATTCATTAGGTTCACATCATTTAACATAATATCGCCGTTCCGGTGGAATATCGACGTAACTGCAATTTTTTGCGAAATCGAGTTATTATCATAAATAGATGCAAAAAAACAGTAATTAGTTGGTAAAATAAAGACTCAAGTATAGTACCAAATTTTGCCGCCAGATGGAAGTTGCGCGCTTATTCCATTTTCAGAGAGTAAGAGCATATTGCGCGACAACAACGCCGCATGTGTCATTTGTTTCTCTGCCGTGGAGTGAGACGGTCGCTGTTCAGTAGAATATAGACGCAAGTGCCAATTTTGCCGATGAAAATACGGTTAGCTTTAAAGTTTTTGAGAAAATAAAGACGTAAGTGTATGTTGTGACCGTATTCCACCAAATATAATTTGCTTAAAAGACACAATTACAAAGAAAAATGCCTTAAGTGTACTTTAAGTCTTTATTCTTAAAAAAAAAATGGTCGTTTCTTAATTGAAAATTGCGTAAGTGTATTTTACGTCTCTATAAATTTAAAATTTCATAACTTTCAATGGCATAATTGTATTTTGTGTCTTTATTATTTAAAATAGAAACTATGAACATCCATTCACGTCGGCGCAACACACAGTGTGAAAGAACAAACAATAATTGCGCATGTGTGGAGTGCTCTATATTGCCATTAAAATAATTCTATTGGTAGTAGTTAAATTTGTCGCCGTATGTAACGTTGGTTTAATTAGGCTTACAAAATAGCGTGTACAGAAACAAAAATTCTCGGTTCTAGGGCTCGCGCATCACTTGTGCAGCGTGTATTAATTCCTCTAATGTAAGTTATGTCAAGCAAGCATCGGTGCTTTAGTGGTTAGCCTCCAGAAGCGAGCGGAGGGCAAGTATATACTCGATTTTTTTCCATCCTTTTTTTATATTCCTTGTTTATTTTCGTATGTCTTGTTTGGTAAATTGGGTTAGCTTAAAGTTTCGGTTCTATGGAGCTTATTGGTCTAAGAACGCAGTTTTAAACAAATCAGTCACTGAAATTCGAAAACATTAATGAATGTAATTTTGCTTAACTTTTGTTTATTGACTAGTAAATTTTAAATGCTTACGCAAAATATTAAATGAAATAAATGGATTTATTGAGAGCAGAAAGTTGTTTAGCAAATTTTAAGAAATACAAAGTGATTTTATACAAGGTTTGCGTTAAACATTTAAAAACATTTTTTTTTGGGCCAAGAATTCAAATTCTCACGAATTTCTAAGAATTTTCTCTTAGATTCTACTTACGTAATATTCTTTATTTTATCTGTACATCCAATGGAATCATGAGGAGATTTCTTCACATGGTTTGGTTTATAGATTTTTTTTAAAACCAAAAAGTAAATAATTTGTTATTCTGCGAAGTAGCCATTATAATTTATTTTTCTATTTTAAAACCCTTCCCGCAGAAAATAACGTAAAATGTTAAAACAGTAGCGTTTTATTTCAGACAATGAATTCACGAAGTGCCAAAATATTTAGTCTCTTAGAGAAGAAAGAAGAGGCGCCTTTAGGATATGATCTGAAACAGTTAGATATACCCATAAATACAACAAACAACGAGGGACATATTTCGGCTGAAGAAATAGGCCCTGATCTTTCTCTTGGAAGTACAGGGAATTATGTTCCTCTTTTAACTATTTGCCAACCTGCCAGCAGTGACATACTACCAAATAATGTACTTTTTAAACAAGTTGCAGATAAAGAGCCATTAAAGTTAAAAACTTCTGAGGAAGAACCTGCACCTTCTACTAGTAAAGGCTTAAATAATCTTTCATTAGGCAGTTATGTTATTGAAAATCGAAGTGCAACTAAAATTCATCTAAGAAAAACTAAGCAAAACTACCGAGAGCTGTATACTTCAGAAGAAGAACCTTTCTCTAGTGGGTCAAGCGACAATTATGAACCAGATACCCGTCTTAGTGAATCAGATAGTTCATCTTCGAATTCTTCTAGCTCGCCTGAAACTGAAAATCCTGTTATCCAAGAAGGAACTCCGAATTCCCCATTTAAAGCAAAGAAGAGAGCAAGGAATCCAAGCAACTGGAGGCAAGTAAAGGCGAAGAGTTTAAGAAATTTAGGCAAGGAATACGTTTCTAGAAAAGCAAAGACTGTAATGGCGAGACAGATGAAGCCTCCTTGCCTTGAGAAGTGTCTTCTTTCATGTTCTAAAAGGCTCTCTGAAGAATTTAGAAAACAGCTTTTCAAAGAATATTGGGAGCTTGGTAGCCTCCAACGTCAACGTGATTTTTTAGGATCTTGTGTTGAAAAACTAGTGCTTAAATATAGACGTGTATCATCTGATAAACCAAGGCAACCCAACTGTGCCTTCTACTTACTGAATGATGGACAGAAGATCAGAGTTTGTAAAACTTTTTTAATTAACACGTTGGGAATATCCGAAAAAACAATACGGACGGTAATTCAGTCAAAAGTATGTGGGAAAGGTTTTATACCTGAGGACAAAAGAGGGAAGCATCAAAATCACAAAAAGCTTGGTGAGGATATAAGCAACTCTATCATCCAGCATATCAACTCAATTCCGCGTATCGAAAGCCACTACAGGCGCAGTGATACTTCTAGAGAGTTTATAGATGGCGGTCTTTCCATTGCTGACCTTCACAGGAATTATACAGAACAGATGTTAGCTTCTCAAAAACCAGTAGCAAATTACGATGCATACGCAAGAACATTCAATACCAAATTTAATATTGGATTTTTTAATCCAAAAAAAGATCAATGCGATCTTTGTGAAAGCTACAAAAATACAACAGAGGAAGAGAAAAAGGACATACAAAGCAAATACGATGAACATTTGTCTGAAAAACAAATGAGTCGCGAAGAAAAGGAAAAAGATAAAGAAAGGGCTCAAAATGGCGAAATCGTTTTAGCCGTATATGACCTCCAAGCAGTGTTGCCTGTACCTATAGGACAGACTTCTGCCTTTTATTATAAATCAAGATTAAACTGCTACAATTTTACTGTAAGTTGAGCATAATACTAATTCACACTATTTCTCTGGAATAGCAATTACTTTACTTCGTTATTTTATGTAAACTTATTTCCTTTCTAGGTAACAGAAATAATCCGCGACAAAACCGCATCGTTTTTCTGGCACGAAGGTCTTGGAAACAGGGGCGCCATAGAAATCGGAACGTGCGTTTTGCTCTACCTCGAGGAATTGTCTACGAATAATCCGAATGTTAATGTCACCTTTTTCTCGGACAATTGTTTAGGCCAGCAAAAAAACAGGTTAGCATCAAAATTTAATTTTTGTATTATTGATGCGCTTTTTATCTGCTACGGAGCAGTCAGCTTTTTGTTATAAATTTAACCATAACAATGTAGAGTTAGCTGTAAATTTTATTGATTTGTATTTAATTATTTTTAGATTTCTCATAGCCGCCTACCTGTATGCTGTGGAACGATTTGCAATAAAGTCAATTACACATAAATTTTTAATTCGCGGACACACCCAAAATGAAGGAGACGCAATTCATAGTATAATTGAGAAAAAAGTTAGGAGGTCAAAAAAGTCTGGACCCATTTATGTCCCCGACCAATATGTGTCCATGATCCGTGATGCAAAAATAAAAGGAAATAAGATTGAAGTAAAAGAAATGGGATTTGAAAGTTTCTATGACCTGAAAGCATTATTTGACGACATGTGTCTAAATATTACTAAAAATGTTGATGGTAATGACTTTAAAATAAATGAAGTTAAGATTTTAGAGTTTCAGAAAGGAAGTGAATTAATTCGCTATAAAAATAGCTATGGGCAAGCTGAATGGTTTTCTTTAAATTTTAAACCAAAAAGAAGACGATCTGAATTACAAGACCTAAAAAATATAACACTTAAAAAAGCATACTCAAAGCCTTTGCAGTTATCCGAAAATAAAAAAAAAGATATAAAAAGCTTAATAGACAGCAAGTTGATACCAACATTTTACAGATCCTTTTATGATTCCATTTTAAAATAAGTGTTTTTTTTACGTTTCATTTAGTATTAGGATAGAGTTAGTAGTTTTTTAAAGTTTTTGTGAAGTATAAGCTTAGTTTGTTTAAGCTTAATAGACAAAAAGTGATACCACCATTTTGTATCATTCCATTTTAAAATTAGTATTTTTTAAGTTTCATTTACTATTAAGACAGAGTCAGTTACAGTTTAAAATTTTTGTGAAATATAAGCTTAGTTTATTTATTTTATAACTATTTTTATAGTAATAAAAATGACACAACCCCTAGAACGATTTTTTATTTTTGGTCAAACAAAGACGTAACTATCAAAATCCACTTTTGCCCTACGAGCAAGGAAAAGCAGTATATTCTATTTTATTCTTCCTATTTAACAAGTTATTTTGTCATGAAATTACAATTATCACAAAAACTTAATATTAGAAATAACTAATTAAAGAAAAAGTAAATCGTTTTTCGTCTCTCCTGAAAACTTTACGAATGTGCAGTTAGGTCGATATTCCACCGGAACGGCGATATACAGTAACTTAAAAAGTATCTGTACAAGTCACTATGTGTCTTTCCCACTTTATACCATATTAGAGTGTATGAAATCGTTTTTGAACATTATATACGGTAAGCCCTATGAAGATTTTTGGGCTGACCGTATATCTTTTGGCGTTTATAATTCTTTCATATTGCGACATTTATAACTGAAGCAAAATAAGATTTAAAAAAAAGGTTAGAACACGGCAAATCGGTAAACTCTGAGTTAAACTGTTAAATCCTAAAAGATAACTACTATTCATAATACATTTCTAAATATTTCTAATAAACTTTAAATTAAATCATGTTTTATCGGTGTATAGCATTTCTCTTGCCTTCATACATTTCTCTCAGTGTATTAAACCAGCCATCTGTCGCATATGGCAAATTGAACTTGGCTCTCCAATTTCAACTGGCTTTTGTCGCTTTTCGACGGTTGTTCTTCTCGGGTAAAGATACGAGTAATTCTGATGAATCGACGTGCGCACGCCTGGAATCCGATTGTTTTCATTGGTCCGAAAATGCACCATGTTTTAGTTCAGGGCGATCCAAATTCTCGCACTTGTGAGGCTCTTAATATAGAGGTGAGTAAACCACGGATTTGCGGGCGACAAACTCGCAGATCTAATTATGAATCCGATTCGACTAAAAAGTATTTCAAAAAATCTATATTTATTCCATATTTAGACCATTTGATTCTTGTCTTAAAAATAAGGTTTTCAGAGGAGCATAAAATCGCATGCTCGTTTAAGATATTACCAAAAAATATAAAATACTTGGATATCAAATCTATTGCACTTAAGGTGGGAAATCTCTACAATATTGAAAACTTTGAAGGCGAGTTAAATATTTGGGGAGAATATTTATCTCAATCTCAAATAGATGAAAGCACAACCATTGAAGATCTTATTGGTCTTTGTAAATTTTTTCCTGCTGTCGAAGATAGCTGCGTGCTTCTACTTACTTTGCCGTGTATTACTTGCACTATACAGCGTAGCTTTAGAACCTACCTTACGTAGAATTAAAACGTGGATAAAATCTACAAAGGGACAAGACAGACTTGTTGAGCTAGCATTGTTAAGTATCCATCCTAATCCAATAGTAAATATTTCAAGTTTTAACAATGAAATATTCTACCAATTTTACCAGTGTAACAAAAGGCTGATTTTTACTCTAGAGTAAAATACACTTACTAGTAACAGTAATTACTGTGTTTTGTTCCTTTTTTTAAGATTTTACATCATTTGCTCCTTACACAGGTTATGTAATATTTTTTCGATATTTAAAAAAAAATAAATGTCATATAAATTACGACAAAAAGTTTTCTATTTTGCTCCCTCTGAAAAAAAAAATCCTGCGGGCGCCCATGGGCAGATCCACTCTTAGTATTGCAAAAACGGCATAGCCAACGAAGTTATTACTAGCCTAAGGCAAATATGCATTAGGTATGCATAATTTGCATTTTTAGGCAAATTACAGTCTTTTTGCATATCAATGAAAAATTTGAGAGAGAGTGCAGAAAGCCTAGTTTTCAAACAAAATTTCTTGGTTTCCCTATGTTTCTTGTCACCGAGAGCACGTGCTGCTTCACTTTGTACTTTAATACATTCTTATCATGTTATAGGCTGACAATAAAAAAAAAACAGATCAAATACCCAACATTTAAAAAATGTTGTGGGTAAAAAGGTAGGCAGAATATTTTTACTTGCTTTTAATATTTTGAATGTGGAACAACGCCTACTTATAGTTCTGTTTTACTTTCTTTCAACTAAGAAGTGTTTTCCTATAGTGAAAATTCTCAAAAACAAGTGGAAATGCCTAAGGTAAGTGGTGTTTTACCCCAGATTAAACCATACAAATACATTTATATGGACCCGGACAAAGTCTACCGCTGAGTTTGCAGTTATAAGTTAAAGCTTGTTTCGTATTTAAATTTGTTCATATAACTATATTAGTTGAATAGTTAAGTATTTATATATTCATGTAAACTATTTATAGCAAAAGTTTTGTATATGATCTATGCCTGGGAATTTCTAGTTATGTGTGTTTTTATAATATTTGACAGTTCTTTTGTATTTATTTTGCATTCAGTTTGCTCTTCTTTTGTCTCCTGCTGCATATTGTCCTTTTCTCTAATCCATGATGCTGCACGATTATGTTGTATAGGTTTTGACCATATTCCTTTCCAGAATTTATCAATTTCTTCTCTACTTGCTTACATCGATTTCTCCGTTTGCTGTTATTTAATTATAGAACAGTTTTTCATTGCGGTTGAAGAGAGCGCTATCTGCTTTTCTATCATTAGATTATTTGTATAAGTGTAGGCGTGCTGACTATACTGTTAATTCGTGTTTCAGTGCGTCCGTTTCTGTAATTGTTTGCTGTTTATTTTTTGTTACACTTTCAGTGTGTTTTAATATTTTCTTCGATCTGTTTCCATTTATTTACTGTGTTAGACTTCCTTTGTTTTTTTTTCAGCTTTGTTATAATGTTTTCAACTCTCCTTTGCCATTTAGGTATGTTTGCTGTTTTTGATTTGTGTGTTCTAATATTTTCTATTTGAAACATGTTAGTTATATTGAGGCCGCTACTTAAATTACTGTGCGAATGACTTTCAATGCACTTGTGGTATCTAAGTATACCGCAATGATTCCTCTGTCCAACGGGTCTATTCACTTTTTGTGCCTTTCTTAAAGTGTAATTTTGGGAGGATGTTTCTCATATTTGGGTTGCTACCGACCCCCAGATTGTCAAACTTGTTTCCATATTTCTTTTTAGTTCTTGCTTGCTTTCGAAAAGGTTTTACAGTTGGTTGATTTAGATCTTCATTTAATGTCGTTCTTTTACGTAGTATTGTTGTGCTATTCGTGATGAGGGTGATTACGCGTGTTCATATATTATTTCTGTGAAGCATGGTTGTTCTTGCTCATTTGTGAGTATGAAGTTTGCTTCGTCCTTCTCTCTGAGTTTCTCTCTTTTTTTATTGTAGTGGCGCACACACACTAAAGGGAGATCCTGTAGCGCTCGACGAGCGGTGTGTGTGCGAAGATGATGATTGACACGGTTCTTGAACAGTTGTAGGTTGTAATTAGGAGGAAACAGATGTCTTGGGAGTGAGTTCCACAGTGATGCAGTGCGCCAGACAAATGAGTTTTTCTAAAGCGATGTTCTAGGTGTTTCCAGATGTACGCCGAACTGTTGCGCTCTTGCCGTCTGTCGTGACTGTCTGACAGGCGTTGCCAGAGGCGGGATGAGGCGGGCCAAATCCTGGAAACATCTGCCGTGAAAGTATCTGTAAAATAGGGACATGTCGGTCACGTGTCTGCGGTGTTCCAGACTATCCAGCACCCCAGATATGTGAGCAATATTCTAAGTATGGTCTTAATTGCGCTTTGTAGAGGAAGAGCAACTGCTGCGGTGTATACGGTTTTTTGTTGCGAAATAGCGCACCAAGCTTTTGGGAGGATGGTTATGCGATGTTAGTAACGTGGTCATGCCCGGATATATTGCTGTTGACCGAGACACCCAGTAGTCCGATTGACGAGGATATATATAAGTGACATAGGCCAATATATCTCCTGCCGATCTCCCTTTGCGAATAGGTACTTCTTTGATTTTCTGTATTTCGTGTGCTATTAGTCTATTGTTCTTTAATATTACACGTTTCTGGTCTATCAATCTTTGTTCTGTAAAAACTTCAGCTAGATTGGAGTATTTTGTAGTGAAAAGTCTGCGTAGTGTTGTTATAGTCTCAAACGTTGTTGAAAAGTAGTGCGGTTCATTTCATAACTCCAAATCTTGCGCTGTCGTACTCGTCCTGCCTTGGTGGTTGCCGATTTTGCCAGTAAAATAAATGATTTCAGGCAGTTCTTATGTTCGTAGTCTAGTCTTCTTTA
>MU182326.1:101317-116323 GCA_016904865.1 Pissodes strobi
ATCATTATTATAGTTATTCAATGATATGTAATAAATAGATTAGTTAATATAATTTGTTTGTTGTAATTAATTATTATACTTTGCACATCAATTAAGTATAAATGCAAATTATCAAAATTTTGTTGTTTATTTTTTTGCATATTTTCAGGTGTTGACAAAAACTTCATATATTTATGTGTATAAATAATACATTCCCTTGTACATATTTGTTTAAGTCTATACAATAAAACATTAATACCAGATTTTTAATTTAATTTGAATATTCTGCGACGCTCTTATAATCTTATTTAGTTTCTCTTCAAATTAGATGGAAATGAGATTGAATAAAGTTAATTTAGGCCAAGTATACATATAACTTCATTCATTATAAGGTAAATAGGCATGTAAAAAACATTTTTTGTCATACGCTCCCAAAAATAGCTATTTTAAGGACTCATTTGAGTCCGTAAAATGCTTCTTTTTAGGCCTAGTCCCTACGGACTATTCCAAAATTCCTGAATATGTCTAAATGTCAAATTTCGAATGACATGACAAAATTGTCAAATAGTTGCTACGATATCAAATTCTAAGCTAACTTTGTCGTACATTATGATTTCAAAAATTATGGTAAATTTGCAAATTTAGGCGTTCTGAAGAATTGCAAAAAGCGTATAAATGAAAATTAAATTTTGGGAGCGTATGACAAAAAATAGTGTTTGTCACACGTACCTAAATGAAGTTTTTCAGGACTCATCTGCTATTCCGGACTCGGCTAACGCCTCGTCCGGAAACAGCAATGATTCGTCCTGAAAAACTCCATTTTAGGTACGTGTAACAAAAATAACTATCTTGATTATTATGTTTTTGCCAAAATACCTCGATCGCAAATCTTACAAAATATTATTAGAGCTCAACAAAATCATCAGGTTCTAAAAATATAGCACCAATTGTTGTTTTCACAGATTTCAGTATTAGTTTTATGTTAACTATAAGTGTTGAGTTAAGACTCTGTCTTCTGAATAGTAGAATAATATATATTTTTGAATGTAGAATAAAGGATACAAATATAATTACAATACTAAGGATATTGTGACAACGAATTTTGTGCAATAGTCGATTCGGCAAATTGTTAACAAATCACCCAACTGACTTCGTTTTCTAAATAATTATCGTCTGAACGCTTCTAACTACAGGTGAATGCTGAAATATGGGTATATAAATATCTTCACGTCAAACGAAGAGATTATAAATACATGACAGGTTGTGATTAGGACGTATGTTTACAACGTTGTATGAACATGTATGGCGAAACAAGTTAATTTATAACGAAAATTGCTAAAGTTTAGCACGAAACGCAAATTATATTGTCCTGAAGAAATAAGACGTCTATGGGGCAAATCACTTGAACTGCCTTAGACTAATAAGAAACCGATGGGAAAATAGGATATTTCGGAAATCCGAGTAAATTTTTTGTAAATTGAAATTTAAGAGAAAGCGATGAGCATTTTCTGTAGTATAATAAGTCTGCCTTCGACTGCCAAGTTATTCCTGATATATAGATCTATATGTGCATCTATTATGTGAGGGTGTGTAGTATACTTACTTAAACAGAGGTAAAAATAATCAGTTTGATATTACTTGTGAATGATATATCAAATATCATAAATTCAATATAAAAAATCATTAGATATCCTAAGAGTTTAAGAGCAATAATCTTCTGCCGGAGGCGTCAGGGATTTTAGGCAATCCATCACAGTCAATCGAACTTTGAACCCAAGAAAGCTAGCTTATTTATTTGTTTATTTAAGTATTTATTTATTTATCAATATACGGGATGCTCCATTTTAAATTACATTGCATTTTGAACAATTAACATTCATGTTACAATAGTATATTATGTAACTCTTAAAAAATATATATACATATTATATCTGAAATATATGTCAAGGCATACCAAGTTATAGCTTGGACCGTAAAATATTGCGACGATAAATGAGCCCCCGAAAGGATCAATCTCAGGACGAGCATTAAGAAGTGTAAGGCCACGGGTAAGAGGAAAATGAGAAACATAATTAGTCCTATGAGTACCTAGGAAGAAGATCTCACATTTTTCAAGAGCTCTAGATGGTATTTTAAGAGCTTAGATGAGGGCAGCCAATATGACCATTAAATAACTTATATACAAAACACAAGTCGCAGAGTCTTCGCCTATCCTCAAGTGATGGAAAACAGAGGAGCCGTTGGACACCATAAAGATTATCCGCCACACCAAGCCGTAAGTATTTAAGCTGTTGTGCTTACACAACAGCTTAAATACTTACGCTGGTTCCAAATGGGATCCAACCAGGGAGCAGTACAGTACGCGAAGTGAGCTCACCGCGAGGTCTTTACGGATTCTGAGAATAAGCCCCAACATCTGATCTGAGTTTTACTCGTTATATACAAAATATGGTATCTGAAAGTCATTTCCGAATCAATTTAAATTCCCAAATCTTTAACCAAATTGACGACATTTAAATTATGATCATTAATTTTATAAGTAGTTCTAACAGTTGTGTTTAAAAAAGCTTGTGTTTATAAAAGCTATTGGAAAAGCATTTGTAAGCTTTTAGGGACAATCCACTGAGCTTCGACCAACCTGAGCAAGCTGCTATAAAGCGCTGGAGCAATGTGGAATCGCTTTCATGATAAATAATTCTAAATATTTTGGGATCATCAGCATAAAGTAAGTACTCACAGTGTCCAAGATATTTATCATTATCACAAGGATACAGGCTAAACAATAACTGAGTACAATGGCCACGCTGGGGCACACCAGAAGTAGCCTCAATAATACCAGATTTAAAGTTTGCAATCTGAACCCTCTGTGTGCGTTCACCAACATACTCGTCAACCACTTCACCGACCGCTTATCAAACCCAATCGCTCTGAGCTTAGCAATGAGTAAATTATGATCCACCCTGTCAAACGCCTTGGAGAAGTCAGTGCAAATTGCATCAACTGACAGTCTCATAAGAAACCAAATTGGAAACAGTAGACCAACCGCTGACAAAGCCATGCTGACGCGAGTCAATAGCCTGCTTACACATCCAGCCTAATCAATCGTGCACAAGGCCATCGAGCAACTTAGGGATTTTTAATTGTTAAGATATGCTCCTATAATTACTTACATATTTCCTCTCCCCGCATTTAAAAATAGGTACTATAAAGCTCTCCTTCCAGATCCCCGGAAACTCACCCTCAACCAGTGATCCATTAAACAGCATCCATAAAGGCATGGATATGCTGTACTTAAGATTACTGAATAAATACTCTTGTATACTGTCAAGTTCCAATGACATTTTTAATGGAAAGAGTGAGATTTTCTCAAAAACAATACATTTGTAAATTTCATAATCAGGCATAATTATTTCAATATTACTACACACTGTTGAGAAATATTCACAAAAATTATTCGCAATGCTTTGTCCACTAGTGGCCATTTTGTTGTTGTAATATATACAGTTATGTAGTTCATTGGACCTTCTCTGAAAATTTGACCAAAACATCTTTGAATTCTCAGAAATACTATGCTCAGCTCTCTCCAAAAGATTATATAATTCCTCTGTGCCAAAATCTTACATGTTGATCTGATAATAGAGACCTGCCCATAGTGAAACCGAGATCCGTATTTACAAAATCCTTTATGGGTCTTCTATACATTTTCAAAGGTACGAAATCAGTCAATGCTTCATTAAATATTTTGTAAAACAAACTAGAAGATTCATTTATGTTTTTGTATGAGAAAATCGTTTCCCATTGAATATATTCAAGATAATTATTAAGAGATACAAAATCTGAGTTTCGATAATCACAATAAGTTATTTAACAACTCACGATTTGGATTTGCAGAGCACTCATCAGGGATACATAAGCAATATGATGTACGCTACAAGTAAAGGGTCACTGGGCAAATTAACAGATGCGTTCCTTACATGACTAAAAGTTAAACCTAAGTATATTATAACGACTATTAGATATTGTGATCAGCTGTAGGGCAGTCCTCTCGAAGTTGGTGTTCATCGTTGCTCCATTTAGCAAGAGTAAATAGCTCTCTGGCTATTGGTCATAATTTAACTTAATTTGGTTTCATGCCTTTGTATAATATTACTTCAGCACAGCCATGCCGGCTTCAAACACTCTAGCCCTTGAGCTCATGTTTAAATTTGCTACCATTCCTGTACCCACATGAAAAACTTATGATCAGCTCTCGTTTACCATCTTTGATGAAACCGTTGCATATGTTCGAATATTCCAAATTCATCATTTCTCTCTTTATATTCAGCCTATACGCTATCAACAAGGCGTCTTTCGTTCCACAAAATGAAGTAGTGGAAGTTGCAGCAGCATCTTTAGGGCTCAAATAAAAGTAGCTCCAGTATCTGGAACCACTATACAAAGAAACCTTTATAGCTTGCAGAAAATACATGCATTAAAAGCTTTCTTCAAAGCCTAAAAGAGCGCTCCGTAGCGAATGGTCATGCAAGTTAAAAAGGTTGACTGATGAAAATTAATAAGGAATAGCATCATAATTACAACATAAAAAGCAAAACATAGTCGTAATTGCAACATTTGCAGTCGTACAAATTACCGACGTTAGAGTGTGAATGGCCGATTACCGCTCACTTAATAGATGATTTGCATGTACATGCTGTTGTTAACGACCAAGTCAACTTATTTTATTACAATAAATAATAAGCCGCTCATTTTTATTAATTTTTTGATCAAATTATCACAATCATTTGATAGAATTAGGCAATTTAATAAATAATAAAAACCTGTCGTATTATCTAGGCGGGTGGTCACTCGCCTATTTCACCTTTTATCAGCTCTATTAACATTAACTTCTAAACATGAAAAGAAAAGTCAGATAATATAAAAGGAAAAAATGAGAGGTGAAACGTTTGTTTGTCTAGCATTATTTCTTCTGTTGTGCACAACGGTTATCCAGTTGTTAACAACGATTTTAAAGAAATTAAAAACATTATAGTTAAAATAAAAACCAGGAACAAATAAACTGACAACAATAAAGCGCTTCATGGGTTAACGAACTCCGGCAGTTTACTTTAGCCCAATCCTGGCACTTTCTTTGCGGTCGGATCACCCGTTCGTCCTTGGAAGCACAAAGACCGAAGCACCACTTTTAGGACAGGCAAGGAATCTCGATGATAAATTGCCCTAAAATCCATCTTTTCTTGCGCCGCGGGAAAAGCATATTGAGGAAAATGTCAACTTCTCATGTGCGTCGACAATTACGCTGTATTATAAATGATGCCGACGGGGTCGAGAAAAAATTAAGAGCTGCTGCCTTCGTCCGCGAAAGAAACCCGGCTCTAATAGGAAAAACGATTTAATTTAATTCAACTCAATTTTTCTTGAGATCTTTTGGGTCGTCTTGAGAAGACGGGCAAATATTTTTTATTTTGCTGGAGGTGGAATTTAAATAAAGTTTCGTTAGCGAAGGTTAAGAAGCATGGTAAAATAAATGATGGAGTATCAAAATTAATTTTATTATTTTAAGCTTCATAGCGTTTTCATATCATACTGATTGATAAGAGCTCCTTATAAAATATCACATACTTGCTTTTAACAAATGAAGAACATTTAGAAAATAATTGTTAGTGTTAACTGATTTATCTGCATTTGCTTATGGAGGAGAGTGCCTAAGATTGAACCACTTTTATAAAAAGATGTATATCTCATAAAAAAAACAAAGCATTTTCATTCACATAAATGTAACAACTTAAACTAAGAGAACAAAAAAAGTGAGATCTGTACGCGTCGGAAGCCAGGTGTCAAATTATATTAGTAGGTACCTAAATCGCACTCAACCTTAAAATGTAAGATAAGTACAACTCACAAACGGATTATTAGGCGTGTGCTCAACGGAAGCCGCAGTCATCCTTCTTAATTCTTCAACCCTAAAAACGTTTCTCAACAAAATAGGCAGTCACCATCACGTTCATTACTCTTTAGTTCATTTGATTCCGCTGAAATTTTGCCAGACATTTTCTTGTCTTTTCTGCTTTAGATCTCAGGTTTTAGTTTTTTATTCTATATCTTTTTTTAGCTATATTTACTGTTACTTTTTTTTAAGTTTTCTTTTTGGCATTGGCCTTTTTTTGCTAGCTTTTTCTTTCATGCCATTCTTGTAAGTTGTGTTAGTTAACAGTATAGTTTCCTGTGGGGATTGTTTAAATTTTTTTTTGCCTTAGATAATGGTAGAATTTTATTCATCAGTCTTTTTAAGCGCCCTATCGCCAGAATAACAAGACTCTGATAGGCAAAGGGCCGCTGAAGAAACACCATACAATCCAAGAATAGTTGTAAATTTCTCTTCTCGCTTTCTCCACACGGACGAACAACAGATGCATGATAAATGTTTTAATTTGCAGTACCTCCAAAAGAGATACTCCCCACATTCGTCATTATTGCCGCTCTAGAGACCATCCGAATAATACCAACCTTAGCAGAATTGTTAAAATCGAAAAACCGAACTCAATTAGAAAAAGAAAAAAAGCTCATCAAGAATTTCTCTGAAGGAGAGGAAATTGCTCTGAAGGAACTACGAAAAGACAATTCAGTCAAGATTTTACCAGCATACACTTTGAAATGGAAGTTAAGTTACTACAAGCTAAGCAAATACTCTACAACTTCAACAGAAAGGAGAGTACCCAACATCCAACAAAAATAGAAGATATACCTCGATGAAAGGGTAAAAACCGAATTTTCGCCACACCACAATAAGCCACTTATCATCAACTTTATGGTTACTAAAAATCCATAAGATCGACATGGTTAAGAACCATTACAAGTTCTAGGAACTTTCCAGCGTACAATCTTGCAAAATTCTTCCATCTGATAATTAAATCTACTCATGATGACATCACTTCATTTGTTTTGCTCAGTTGGATTCAAATACAATGTAGGAACTGTAATGGCTATATTAGGAAACTCTCCCACGAAAATACAACCAGAAAATCAAAAATATACGAAAAACTATATATACCTTGCGAATGTGGCGACTCACACATTGAATAAATCAGAGGGCCATTGGAAACACAAATGAAAGAATACCAAATCAACACCCAAAGAAAACACAATCAAAATACAGGATAGCACACCATTTTTGGGACATACAACATAGGATTCAGCGGTTAGAGATGACGATGACGGTAGTCCATAAAGAGCACTACTAGTATAAATGGACACCCAAGGAAGCGGCACACATGGTGCAGCATAATAGATTGCTTAGCAATCCATAAGTAGAAATCAACAGAATTTGGGTACTCCTTCTAAATACTATCCAGTTATGGTGTTTGAGTGCTTTTGACGATTCACCGTGCATTACATTTGTTAATAAGCTCGTAGGCTATGACGTTTTATCATTATTGACTTGAAAGCTATTGAAATTAAATGGCAATCCAAAAGTTGTGATTAAAAAATAAAGGCAATGGAAGTTCGATATGTTTCCTTCTCCGAAAAATCAGAATGTATTCGATCTAAATCAGAAACTTCTACGACACTGAAGCGGGCCAAATCCTGAGACCATCTGCCGTGAACGTATCTGTAAAAAAGGAACATCTCGGCCACATGTCTGCGGTGTTCCAGACTATCCAGATTCCAGGTCAACTCCGGGTCGCTGATGAGACGCACAGCTTTCTTCTGAATGGAATCCAGCAGCTTTAGGGTGTGCTTTGGTGCAGCACCCCAGTTGTGTGAGCAATATTCTTAGCACGGTCTTATTTGCGCTTTGTAGAGCAAGAGCAACTGCTGCTGCTGATATCAAGTACTCCCAGTAGATCATAGAATTGCATTACTTTCTGTAAATCTTGAAATCTTTGAACCTTGTTGTGGACGTGGCTGCAAAATATAATTCTGTATTCTGTATTTAGCCTCATAAATGAAACACCAGTATTTTTTACCGATTTTGGCATCTTAAATGAGTGCGATGATTTTCTTACATAATAATTAGTCCTTAATCTCTAACGTATGCTTTTAAGCTTCTCTTAAATTCTTTGTTAAATATCGATGCTCGAGCCAAAGATTTGCTTCCAATACTATTTTCAACCGAAGAATATCGCTTGGAGATATGATTTGTACTGTCATTCATTTAGGCATACTCTTAGGCCCTGTTGAATTTGGGGCCCTTTCCGTATCCTCCTTCGTCCATTTGTCATAATTAGTAGCTCTTTGCAATTAAAAATTCAATATTCACATTCACATGCATTTGATAAGTGATGGCACTGTAATAAGGGGTATAATATAGGAAACAACACAAGCGGCGTGGCCACTCGTGCCTGCGGCAGGCGCGAGGCCCTTTGGGCCTCGTTTGTGTGACCTTCGGTCACACATTTTTCACCTCCCCCCACATTTATCGTCTGGACACTCTGGTCATATTTGTAGTTTGCCCAGCCATATTTATTGCCACGCTCGTATCCGTACCGTGGCCTATAATTAGAAAGCCCTTATAATTAGAGTTACCAATCGCTAGTCTAATTTTACCGTGATAATTTTCTAATTGGTTGCCATGGTAGCCGACTTGTCAACGTCAATCGTTAATTTTTTTAAAATCTTTACCTAAATACAAAATATCAAATCTCTAAGTTGTACGATTGAGGAATTATGACGATTTTTTACTTTTCTTTTGGTTACCATAGCAACCAATTTTTTAGTATAAAATTAGGCTTCATAAACAATCCTAAGTACCATACTATATATTTTATTAGTGATATACATATTATTAATTGGTAGCTATGGTAACCATGTTGTCAATAAAAAATGCTAACATACTTTCACCTCTACTTATAAATTAATAAAACCAATTCTTGTCATCATAAATCGTTAACATTTCATCACCTCTACTACTATACCAAATATCACATCTCTAAGTCGTACACTTACTAAATTTTGACGATTTTTCCTCTTTTTTCGTTACCATAGCAACCAACTTTTTAACATCAAATCCGATCAGTAAGACAATTCTTTATAAAACACTATATTTTCCGATATTGCTCCTTCAGAAATCTACACTATATTATTAATCAGTTGCCATGGTAACCAAATTTTTTACATTTTTTTTCCTTTACTCACATTCCAAATATTAAGTCTTAATATCATCGAATTATGACGATTTTTACTTTTTTTGGTTATCATAGTAACCAATTTTTTATTTTTAAATTATGCTTCATAAACAATTCTAAGTACCAACATCTAATTCTATCATTAAAACTACCCTTTATACAACATGACATATTCCGATATTACCTAGTCCTTATGAAATCTACACTATATTATTAATCGGTTGCTACGGTAACCAATTCTAGCCATAAATTATTAACATTATTTCTCTTTTACTCACATACCAAATATCAAGTCCCCTAGACGTAAGATTATCGATTTATTACGATTTTTTTTTGGTTACCACGGCAACCAAAATTTCAAAAAATTCAATCAATAAGACGACCACATGGTCGTTGTTTATAGATACAACATGACATTTTACGACATTAATCCTTAAAAAATATACGCTGTATTATTAATCGGTTGCCATGGTAACAAATTCTTGTTAACATAAATCGTTTACATTATTTCATCTCCTTTACTCATATATCCAATATCAAGTCTCTAAATTTTACCTAATTACCTAATTATGACCATTTTTATTTTTTTGGTTACCATAGCAACCAATTTTTCAATATCAAATTCCACCAGTAAAACGATCCTGTATATAACACAGTTCTTTCCGATATTAATCCTTAAGGAATTTAGGCTATATTATTTTTCGGTTGCCATTGTAACCAATTCTAGTCAGCACAAATCGTTAACATTTCATCACCCATCCCACATACCAAAGATCAAGTCTTCAAATCGTAACAATTAGAACATCAGTTACAACCATTCTAGTAATCATGTTGAAATACCTTAACGAATCTGTGAAAGTATAGATGGATCTGATATATCGACGTTCAAGTTAGGTAAAATGGTTTTGCGAGCGCTATCAGGATGCGATTTCAACCCGGCACTCTATAAACAAGGCAAAAAAGACCCCTAAGCATCATAATGAGTTCAGACATTTCTCAAAAGGCTCTAGAAGATTTGGGATCAGAGGAATCTGATGTAAATCAAGTTATCAACACCTCACAAAATTTCATCTGTCATTTGTACAGATTAAAAAAAGTTATCTGATGTCAACCGGGCTAGGATCGGCATCTTTAACAAAACCTATAAGCTTAGAGATATATCCAAGCCCTTCTCATTGAATGTGCGTGATTACGGCGGCGCTTGCAATTTGCCACCATGCATGGGCTGATAAAGAAGGAAAATTTGAATTTACCTGGTTTGTTGGTGATCAATTACCTGAAGCGTATGAACATGTGGTCATAATAACGGATGTTCCAGGTAAGAAGATATCTTTAGGTACATTTACTAATCAATATATTCATAATAAATTACGAAATTAAAATATTAGTGCCTCGGGAAAATATCTTCAATTCATTGTAGAAGGTAGCTTAAATTCAGCCTGTTGAGCATGAGACACAATAAATACAAAAAAAGTTAATAAGATTATATGAAACCTTTAACGCTTATTGTTTCAGATATACAAGATGAAGAAGGAGCTGAAGACGACGAAAAAGAGCCGGAGTACCTGTTCGACGACTAGTCAACGGATGAAGATGATTGATTTAATTTTAATAATGACACAAAAATCAATAAAAAATACATTTTTCACTTATACTATAATCAGTTTCTTTTGTTGCAAAACATTCAGCATACAAATAATTATCATGTCACATGCCGCCAATATAGTTTTTCACCTATTATTATTATTATAAAATCTCTCTATACTGGCCAATTAATACACAATGATGCAGACTTCCTACAAAGCACGCTTTCTTTCCTAATTCCCTCTGCCCTAGGATATTTGGATTGAAGTTGGCTGTGATGTTTTCTGGCGTTTGTTTGCAGAAATATGGTTTAAACCATCAGGTTAAGGAAACCCCTCACATTGAAGGCCACATTAAGGATTAGCGTGGCCAGGACATCATGCTGAACGAGTCTGTATGCTAATGTGACGCGCTTGCTTTATAATTTAAAAAAGTGAAACGGACCAAAGGGGGGTCAATATTTTTGAAATTAATAGCAGTATTTTTTTATTATTATTTTAATTTAAGGCATTTTTCCAAAATTTATATTTTAAAATTGGGGGAGAGTGAAAAGTGTCAGACCAGGCTCAAATGATTCTTAAAAAAAAGGGAAAACCCAGCAAGGCAAATAATTTTCAGTAAACTAGATTTAATATACATACATTATAATATGCATATAATATAATAATATTCCAATGGTAAATTTTAACGGGACTTAAACAAGCAAAATCATGGGCTTACAATGCGCTCGCTACAACCACTTAAAATTCTTGGGGTTTGATAAGGGAATTAGGTTCCTATATTGCCACGCAATAAGGGTGAAGATACCGTAAGTCAAGTAAAAGGCAAGGGGAGATGCGTGACGTTGGCTGGATACAGGGGAAGGCTCCATATAAAAAGCCAACCGACAGCATTGAATATTATTCTAAAATTTATTCTTTTAAAGGTACTAACGAGACTCTGCTCGACCACTAATTAATTTCTTGAACTGGAAAATTCTAAATTTAAATTAATTAAAGGGGAATGTTGATTATTGATATTTTCTCAAAAAAAGTCGTGTTAATCTACAGCGTCCGAACCTAACGGTGTCCGGTGCTGGATTGCAAGTCTGTGTGAGGAAATAATTAATAAGCAACATTAGGGGAATTTAATAATTTCTTGAAATTCATTCTAAATTTTAAACTCTATTTAAAATAATTAAAGTGGAATGTTGGTTATTGGTATTTTCTCAAGGGAGCGTGTGAATCTACAGCGTCCGAGCCTGACGGTGTCCGGTGCTGGATTGCAAGTCTGTGGGAGGAAATAATTAATAACAACATTAGGGGAAATTAAATTTATTTAAAAAAAAAATCAATTTAACATATTTAATGCTGATATTGAACTTTCCGATTTAGTATTGCAATTTTTATAGCGTCCGAACCTCTGATGGTGTACGGTGCTTGTTTTGCAAGACCTTAGCGGAAATTCAATACGAGCTACATTGTTGTTGCATTTTTTTTATGGTATTTTGGTGCGTTTAAACGTCGAACCTAATATAGCGGTGTACGATGTTGACAATCTAAAGTTCCATGGAGTAATGCACTAACAATTTCAGAATTCTGACATATTTGTTAAGGAGGAATAAAAGAAGATCCTAACGCCGAACCTTATATAACGGTGTGCGATGTGGGGATTGACTGATATTACCATTGACAAATTGAGAATTCTGGAAGTGTCACGGGGGGTCTCAATTTTATTGATATGGAATTTTCCTGTTCCAAGATGAGGATTCTAAATTTTAATCTTTTAAAGGGTTCGCCTGTGAAACTCAACAACAACAACAAATCAGCAAATATGAATACTCGGGGAACGGCTAAGAGGGCTGGGGGAGAAAAATCAGCTAACCAAATTCTTCCAGGTAAGCGCAATTACACGGAAATGGGAAGGGGAATTATATCAAGAAAAAAATGGGTTCTATAAATTTTGGTCACGTTTAATGCTATCCTGGTCACACTAACTCTGGTCCCAAATAAACCCTTAAATTTAGAAAGTAAATATAAAAGAAGTCTAGACAGACAATAATCGATCGAAAGTTCAAATATTTTCCGAATTGCACAGCTGTTAAATAGGTCACTAGCACTTGTTTCATTCTTGTAGTAAAGTTAGGGACATCTGGTGAATGAGAGTCAATGGGCACGATGATTTTTGAAGGGTACCTTCTATCGAAGTCATCTGGTTAAGAACAAAATAGTAAATAGTACGGATTGCCGCAGGCAAGATCCGTACTCCCGAAATTTTATTTATTTAATTACGTACAACTGAATATCCCGAGTGTATGATACGACAGTTGGTTGAATTTGAATTGTACGTTGTTGTGTGATGTCTGAATGAATGGGAATATGCAGAGGTACGTACACGCGAATAATAATGTATTGGCATTGAAGCGATAGGTTGTAGAGAGGGTAACGAGTTAAGTCGATGATTAATTGACAAAATCCATGGATGTCCGACAGGAGTTGTTAGGAACTGTGCGTCCGCTCCTGGACCGTTGTCTTTCGGCTTGCTTGGTGTTTAATTATATTGCTTGACTTGTTTCCCATTTTAAAATCTTCGCAATTATCGTAACCGTTGTTACGTTAAGTTCTGGATTAATACAATATTATGAGAAGAGAACAATGCAATAATTATCAGGTACAACGTACCACGCCCACAAAAAAAAAACATTCGGTAATTAAATATTCGCCAATAATATGTTAGCATTGAGACGTTAAGTTATATCTAAAGTATAACTGGCGTGTTGTATGTGATAAGTGACAGGTATCACCTCCAATTACTCTGGACTAATATATTAATAGGTGATCTGATTCGTGAATTAAAAATGGTACATGTTAAGTACTACGGTCCTGGATGTTACTACAAGTTATGAAGGGTGGCATAATTAAGTATATTTAGAGTTTAACAAAATGACTTCTCACATATGTTCATACTGAACTTTAAGAAAATTAAGATGTTCTTTCTTCATTTATTAAGATTTGTTTTATGTTAACATCTGCTGACTGGTTCCGTTTATTTAATAAATGTATTAAATGTTCTTGGTGTATTAATTGCTAAAATAAGATAAAAAAGGGGAAACAATAGTTTCCAACAAAGAAAAACACAAACGACTTTTGCGGCTCCAAACTCTAAAGAACTTGGGAGATACTAAATACTAAATACACAACGTAATGAATGGGTCGAAATAGGTTTGTAAAAAAAATTGTACGATCACGTGTCTGACTGCCGACTTTCAGAAGGTGATACATAGACTGGGGGTCGGTAAGTTTCAAAAGCAACCATGAATTTGTGTTACGTCCGGACAGCCATTTTTTGTACAAGCAGATCCATTCAGGTCCAACCAACAAACCTTTCGGTATGTTCACTTCCACCGTGCAGACCGTCAGATCAACACAGCTCAATGATGAGGGACACGTGGGGCGTATCCGTATATACTATTATTATTTGACGCGCTTGACTATTTTTATTACAGTTTTTTTTTAACTATTTTGAATGGCTCTACTCTCCAAGCCCACCGCTAAAAATAAATACATTATATGACTTTTTTCCTGCTTATTATAATCTTCTTCAAAGTCCAATAGGTTTCCACCACGCTCGAGAATGCCGCCGTTTCGCTGAGTGGGCTCCCCTACTAATATTTTTGGCGACAAGATGACAAGTATGTCAGAAAACTGGTAAGTTTGAGTCATTTTAAGTAGCATACGAATAGAATTTCAATTAAGGCCAAAATCATATAATATTCTACAAAAAGGTTGTTGTAAGAAAAAAAGTAAAAAGGTTTTTCTACTGAGCCTGAAACAGAAATTTCACAAAATGAAAATAAAATTTACCAAAAGCAGAGCCGTATTTAATGATTTCCTTATGTTTGTAGAATTGTGGAAGATGTCAAATAATAATAAGGAATAACCTTATACAAATGAGAACTGAGAACATGAGGGGAAATTATTCTGTTTGACAATCCATATATCAAGTAAGTAGTAACATTATCAGCTTTTTAAAAGCATGTATCCCATTGTTAGTGATTAATATGAGCTATTCAAAATAGATCTTCTATAATAGTTATCAGAGACGAGCGCACTTAAAATACGAAACGACTGCCAGATAAAGAAACACATATAATAAAAGCAAGCCATAAACGAACAATATCCAATTGCTAGATAAAATCTTTGCAATTATTCAATGTTGCTTAAACCAGTGACACTGCCAAGAAACAGGCACACATAGTTTAAGAAATAATTACCTTACTCTTTATTAACGACTTGAGCATCTCACCATTTAAATCGAGCCAATCAAAATAAAATAAGAGTTT
>MU182326.1:142652-188288 GCA_016904865.1 Pissodes strobi
TATTATTATTATTATTATTATTATTATTATTATTATTATTATTATTAATCGTACACTATATTTCTTAAGAGCTTGGCTTGCGCATGTTAATTGGCATGTTATGGATTCGGCTAAAATATTGTTCTTGAAGGAGTTTAGCTTTTATCTCCTTACTAACGATAAACGAATTATCGTATACAGAAGACCATGAGCAGGTATCTACTGTGAGATATGGCGGTGGATCAAGTATGTAACGAAATGATATCTTCAGTACTATGTAGCCCAAATTAGCGAAAGAATATTTAAAATTCCTTTTGACCACATTAGTGATGACCTGAAAGTTGTTTTTGGAAAGGAAGAAAGTACTTAATCAGTTGAAAAATAGAGGACTAAATTAAGAGATGATATTAGCCTAGGCTAACTCAACTCAATTTGAGTTAGCCTAGGCTAATATATAATTTTCATGTGACCGTTGTCGATTTGTGTTGTTCGTTAATCTTCATGGATATGTCCTTTTCCATTGAAAAGTAAGTGAAAGAACTTCCACCATTATCCTTTGTTTCTTCTCATTAAAAAATCACAAAAATGACAAGAATGACAAAAATCATCTTTCTTAATTTACACTTTTAATTAACCCCTTTCAAATTCTAACAAATGTTGTATCTAATCATAACAATGACAATTTTATCATTTTCTCTACCTAAAAATTATGCAATAGTCTCTGACTCTCCACTGTTTCAGATAACACTGATGATGGCTTAGGCCGAAAGCGCTCTGTTACGCCACATTTAGAAGTCATTTTGGATTGAAAACTTTTGCGTGGAATACAAAGAGGGTTTCACTTATTATGTTTCGTACATGCACACAGCCTTCATTTGAACAGGCTAGGAGTACATCTCAGACATTAAAAATCCACAAATTGACCCCTATGCGTTATTTGTTGAAGGACAATATATTCTTATGCTTGATAACGCACATGTAGCTAGAATATTAAAAACCATCTGGAAGAAGCCGGCATTAACCCCGTTCATCATTTATGGAATATAGTGGGCAGGATGGTAAGAGCTCTGCAACGTCTACCAGCAGATTTAAATGAACTTGCAGAGAGCTTAAATGAAATTTGGCATCAACTTGCGCCAAAAGAGATCCATCGGCTTATTTTGACGCTTTGCTGAAAATCAAACAAAGCCGTTTTTAAGTCTTCGGATTTATTAGTTTGACCCAAAAATATTTATGATGGCACCTTGTATCAATGGACATATTTGGACACACTTAGCAACTTCCACGTGTGTACATTTAATTGGTATCTGATTTTTGCAAATAATTTCAACGTCTTATATAGTAGAAAGACATACCAAAAAATAAATAAACCTACACAATCTTACGACCTCATGTATTCAGTGCCTTGTTCTTTAGTATGGAAACTCATGTTGAGATTTTGATAAAAGACAAATAGAATTTTGTTGTAAAACAACTTGCGCTGATTATCACCTAGTATCTCTGCTCATTATATTGAATTAATTCAGATACTAACTGCCATTTACATTTGTGTGGGGACTATTATATAAATCGCGCTTAATGCAATTAATGCATCTGCACGTTCAAGTATCAAACATGACACGTTAAAGCAAGAGATTAATTAATTGAGCTTTCATTGTGCAATGGCCTAACTGCCGATAGTTAACTGAAATATGATCGACATAACAGTTGGCCTATTGTAGACTGCTGATAATGGAAACTGGCTGTGTAGTACATTCACCCTGATAGCCTTAAATTAAATGAATGATTTAAATGATTATTATCTGGGATATTGCCACATCATGGAATCTAAAGTTTGATAACATTTTTAGAAATTTTCGATTGGTTTTAGAACTTAATATTACAATTAGTAAAAGGCAATATAATATCTTAAAATTTTATAACTTGCATGCTGTCGTCATAAAGGCAACCATAAAGAATATATAATTAGGTCCATTTAAATTATCAACAGACTTAAGGAACACAACTGCAAAACGCTTCAAGAAATAAATCTAGCGCAAAACTTGAAACCTCAATCAGTAGTTGCAAAAAAATATCCAGGCTACCGTCACGGAAGAATTAAAAAAAAACAATTTTTGGCCTTTCAATTGTTGTACAGGAAAGCCAGCTAAGATGAGACTTTCAGTTGCACAAAATATATAAAAGATACAGACAAACATTTTCTGTAAAAGAGTTAGAAAATGTGACGGACCAAAGTGTAATTTCATGTATGAAACGATTTCACTTTTGGCATTTTGGATAGGTACAGAGAAAAAACTGTTGGAAATGAAAAGAAAACGATTTGCATTTTTCTGTCGTAACTTTTAAAAGACTGTCGCGTAAGATGAGATAATGCATTTTTTTCTATCTCAAGCCGATTTCACTCAGTACATATCTGAAGCGTTCAAAAACTCGATTTGATTTTTTTTTTCTCTACTAATTAATAACTTATGGATGGGGTGTATATTATTCCATAGGGATTTAAATGCTAAAGCAATTCACAATTCTGAACATTATAAGTATAGCACAAATTTCTGGTAGCAGACGAACTTGATAAAGCATAGAACTTAGTTAATACAGTGATACTAATTTTAGGCTATTCACATTGTTATTTCAATTTAGTCAGTTGATTTTAAACTATCTCATTTATGCATTTTTGTATTGATTTATTACGTCTACGTGGAAAATAGATCAAATCAGTTGATTTCGAGAATTTGAGACTAATCTAATCAGCAGTTTTAAAACTTTCAATCAACTAGTGCATGAATAGATAATTTTACAAGATTGAGCAGAGTGTGTCAATTACAAAATCAAGATGATTAATCATCTCCTGATGATACTAACATGGTTAGCAAAACGCGCGTCGAGTGCAATAATTCTGTTCCGGTATTGTGGATAAAACTCCGTTTTAGTGCATTTTGCCAAAGGTTCCAACATAGTTCAGTATTATAGTTTTCTGTATATGATGATGAATCTCTGAATCTAGCTGAAGTTGTTTCAGATGTTGTGTTAAGGTTTCATGTGTGATGTCTGGTGGGGCTCTTATAAATGGTATGATTTGCACTTCTTTCGGTTTCGAGATTTTTTCCACTTCTATTGCCAACAGGTGTACTTTTTGATTATGTCGTACATTTTTCACTGATATTGGTATCCGTTGGTATCGCCACGTCGCGCGTCGATTAGATATGTGGTCTTGCTTTTCTTTATCCAGTAGTGTGATATCTGGTCTGTTGTGTGATATAGCTTTATCAGAGCGTGTTTGATCATGTATTAGGACAGTTTGAACCGATTATTTTCTAATCTATTTGTTGATATGTATAAGGTTAAATTTAAGTGCTAATGCCGGGTGCAATGTTTCCGCTGCTATGTTGTGTCTTCCTGTTTATTGTGTATGGTTGTCGGCTAATATTTTGCAACTTAATATTAAATGTGCAATTGTTTTCTGGTGTTGTAATCATTTCCTGCAAAGTTATTTATCTCGGTTTTTTTTTCATAATGTATTTTTAATAGTTCTTGGTTTCTGTTAGTCGCGTTATCCTGTATCCCTTTTATGAGAATTATTATTATTATTATAATTATTTAATCTTGAAAAGAACAGAATCGCACATATTAAAACGAAATCTTTCATCAGTCAGGATCGAAACAGATGATTAAGCTAAATTCTAAATAACACCCGTAATTTAGGTATATAGCATTAGATAGGAATAAGTAATAAGTAAAAGGAAATTACATAGACTATTATAGACAAGGCAGATGAGCAACAACACTGATAAAAATCTAGAAAACAAATCTTAATAAATATTTATTTGCTTTTTTTATTTGCTTTAAATAAAAATTACTTAGATTAAATAAAATTTCGTCAATTTAAATAATTATTAGGCGTGTTTGTTTTTTTCCCATATTAAACACATATTTATTCGCTTTAAATCTTTAAAGGTACGAAACCTCTTCATTATTTAAAACAACTAAGGGTTGCTTTAAATTAAGGATCGTAAATATTGGACCTAGTCTTACATCATTATTATTTCATTATTTTTGTACTGATGTGATTATTTGTACCTTAATCACCAATATCACTATTATTTGTTTAATAATAGCAATATTTCATATCTTATATGTTTTAAATATATTAAGAAGTTTGTATGAATATATTTGTTTTTTTAAGGTTCGTGCAAGTCTTCTCTTAAGGATATTATAGGAAGCTACAAGAGGTTGTTATGGATATTTAAATTTTAATTTTTAATTAGGTTTTATCCCAATTAAATTTTTTTCCCTTTACACATTAGAATTTTATCTAACATTATTTGAAAACCAGCTTAAAATGTAAATATTTTAAAATTTAAATTTTGTCCGTTTTAAGAATTTAATACGAACTACTCCTTTTTAAGAGATCCTCAGGGAGTTTGCACCAAGATCGTATTATCTCGGCCCAACTCCGTCTTCGATTTAAAGAAAAAGGATAATTCTTTCCCTTGAGAACGCAATATTTTAAAACAAGAATACAGCGTAATCATAAGATTGAATACTTGCTGGTTTTATAACAAAAGCCCTTTATTTTAGGGCAATAATAATGGACATTTAATTTTAAAGCACATAATTTTAAAATAAACTTTTGATAAGTTTGAACAAAAATCATTATTTATTATGGCAAATTTAAAAATTCTTACTGTAAGATCATATGAATATGGACTAAAAACACATGGCATTTCCCTCAAGGTTTTTAAAAATTAAAAAAAAAAACAATGAATATAAACCGAATTCGTTGTATTTTATGGCAAAATTAATAATTCTTGTGTTAAATTTATATAACTTTGGGCTAAAGAAAGTTAGGCGTTTGCCTCAAAGTTTTTTAAATATTGACCCAAAATATCCATGCATTTCGCCCATTTCAAATGCTGGGCGCCCTTAAGGCAAAGCTAAATTCCTTCAAACCAAGGAATCCTTTTTATCTGTGCGACACCGAAGTTTTACGTAGCTTGATGGAAATCGATTTAAATGTCATTACTAACAATAGATCTTGTGCCATTTCCCTGGATCTGGAGAGGTAGTTGTATGTCCTATTAGTTTAGTTAAGTAAAATGTTACTGCCTTTCACTATTTTTATATGATAAAATTTATATGGACTTTAGAATTTTAGTATTTTTTATAAAAACTAGTGATTCGCCGTTAAAATTAATAAGTACTTAGTAGAACTATTTTCATAATATGTTTATGTTCCTATTTAGCATTTAAAAAAATGTGTTTTTATTTTATAATAATAGTCTTTTTTCATTATAAAAATTATTTAACTGTCAAAACCAGTGATAAGCAGAGACAAAATAGTCTGATTATATTTTTTATTTATATTTTGGGAATACCCGTTTTGTTATTTGTTTTTAATAAGTACCTTTAAATAAAAATGTTTCTTGGATAGCCCTTTTAAACTTTTATTTTATTTACTGTGGACAACTATTCCTGTCATGAATTTGTTAATTAAAATTTAAGTGTTTTGACATGCCTTTTACAAATCGGTGGGTTAGATACGTATCGGATTTTGGATTCTTTACCAATTAAAAAAAAAAACTAAGACATATATAGTTTATTTCAGCTTGACACCTAAATACGGCTAAAAGTGTTTTTTTATTATTTTTTTAAAGCTACATATTTGTTATAGCTTTTTTTATTTGGTAATGAATCTGATTTCTAATCACTCATCTAACTGAATGTCAACAAATAGTCCTTTTAAAAAGATCAACACATATTTACAACAGCCAAAATTTCTTTTTTTATTCAAGTCATCATCAACACAAATAGTAAACATTGAATAGTCAACTAAATACAAGCATTTAAAATAAATAAACAATTATTTATTACAAATGCAAGAGTTCGATAGCTAAATAATTTGCTTATTTGAATCAAATTAATCAAATTGTTATTTCAAATAAAAATAAGGCTTATTATACCCAAAACATTGTCTTAAATAACCGACCTATTCAAATTAAAACACGAAGCTTTTTGAACAAAAGATATCTCAGATTTCAATCAAAACACAAAGGTTTAAAAAAAAAATGTTATATTTGTTCCAAACGCTTTGTGTTTTAATTTAAAGAGGTCGAGTATTTAAACCAATATTTTTTTTTCTCTTATTTGAACCAAAATAAAGGTATTTTTGTTTGATGTGAACAACGATTATAAAATCATATTATTTATTCGGAATACATAAACTGCTCCCGATAAGTTAAGGAAATGTGAAAATTTGGTCAAAATTCAGATGCTCATAACTTTGTTTAAAAATGACATATCTTAGCAAGCTCTGCAGCGTTTGATATGAAATTTTCTAGCCTTTAAGATAAGAATAGCGCCAACTATGATAATTCTTTGGCATTTATTATACAGGGCTTTTAAAATTATGTTGCAAATTTAAAAAAATTTCAAACCGTATACCTGTTCGTAGGAACATCTGGGCATTCTTTCTAAATATGCTTAAGTAAGCTTATAACCTTCTATTGAGGCTATTTTAACATCTGGAGTTCATCTTGCTTTTTTATTGAAAAACCGATTTTTTTATAAAAATGTGCAAATTTTCAATAATAGCCTAATACTCGTTGGAAAAACTAAAGGATACACGTTTTTATTCTAAAATAGGTATCTAAAAACATCGCCCTGGAACCTACGTCATCCAAATTTAAATCTTCATAGTACAGGGTGATTCAAAACACGTTGCCTAAGAAAACCCGCCTTTATTTTTATTTCTTTATTGCGTCTAAGGAGAAGTCTTGATTTTAACAACTTTTTAATGACACTTGATTTCATGTTACCATGGAAACGCTTTGACAACTTGTCTTTTCAAAATGTCTAATAAGTAATGTGTATTAAGTGGCTGTTTCAATTAGGTGATTTGTTATTTAATTTGTGACGTTAATCTAAAGTTAAGTTTTCATTTCTCAGAATGCTGAGACGTAAACTAACAATTGCAGAAGCTAATAGAGCTATTGGTATGCTACAAGCTGGCTCAAATCAGTCTGAAGTTGCTAGAATGTTTCAAGTTAGCGATAGTGTAATCAGTAGATTAAAATCGAGATTTGAAAATACTGGTGATGTGTCTGAACGTCCACGAACTGGACGTCCAAGAAAAACAACAGGGGCTCAAGATAGGTTTATAACGCTTAGTGTACGTAGAGAGCCTTTATCAACATGTCGGCAAATTGTGCACAGAGTAATTGAAACTCATGGAATTCAGATTTGTAAGGAAACTGTAAGAACACGTTTGGCTTCGGTTAATTTAAAATCAAGACGTCTCCTTAGACGTGTTCCTCTCACTCGCAATGATATGGCTGCAAGATTAGCTTGGGCTACAGAATGGCTCAACTGGGGTGAAGAATGGCGAAATGTCCTTTTCACGGACGAATCCCGTTATGGTCGATTTTCCGATAGTCGCCGTGTCCGGGTCTGGACGTTGCCAAGAGTGCCCAGGAATCAACGTCAAGTCCAAGTTGTTTACCCCTATAAAGGAGGAACAACTATGGTATGGGGTGGTATATGCTTCAATGGACGAACCGATCTACATATCTGTCAGGGAAATATGAATGGATTTCAGTACCAAAATCAGATAATCAACAATATTTTGCCCATGTTTCGTGCAGCAATTGGAGAGCAGTTCGTATTCTTAGATGATAATGCTCGCCCTCACAGGACCGCGGCTGTTTTAAATGATATCGAAAGATTACGAATTACTCACCTCCAGCTTCCGCCTAGATCTCCTGATCTCAATTGTATAGAGCATGCATGGGATATGCTGCAAAGGAGGTTAGATGAATATGTTCCTCACCCAAATACCATTCTTCAGTTGCAGCAGGTCCTTCCTAGAATATGGTCAGATATACCGCAAGAATATTTTAATACGCTTATTGATAGTATGCATAGGAGATGCCAGGCCATTATTGATGTACATGGAGGTTATACTACTTATTAGTTTCTAGACTGCAGTGTTTCGAGTAATATGAAAGTAAGGTTTTTGTAAGTTAATTTAAATAAAAATCAATTTAATAATTTAAATCTAATTTTTTTGAAATTTTTGAATCACCCTGTACTATGAAGATTTAAATTTGGATGACGTAGGTTCCAGGGCGATGTTTTTAGATACCTATTTTAGAAGAAAAACGTGTATCCTTTAGTTTTTCCAAAGAATATTAGGCTATTATTGAGGATTTGCACATTTTTATAAAAAAATCGGTTTTTCAATTAAAAAGCAAGATGAACTCCAGATGTTAGAATAGTCTCAATAGAAGGTTATAAGCATACTTAAGCATATTTAGAAAGAATGCCCAGATGTTCCTAAGAACAGGTATACGGTTTGAATTTTTTTTAAATTTGTAACATAATTTTAAAAGCCCTGTATAATAAATGCCAAGGAATTATCATAATTGGCGCCAGCCTTATCTTAAAGGCTAGAAAATTTCATATCAAACACTGCAGAGCTTGCTAAGATATGTCATTTTTAAACAAAGTTATGAGCATTTGAATTTTGACCAAATTTTCACATTTCCTTAACTTATCGGGAGCAGTTTATTTATTTCGGACAAAGAAATCTTAATAAAAATAAATCAAATAAATATTACTTTTTATTCAAACAAATATTTGTTTGTACATTATCAAACAAACATTTGCTTGAATATACTCCATTTTTTTTGGATCAAATAATTTTTTTCAGTGAATGGACAAGGGAAAATTGAAATAATAAACACCAAAAGCGCAGCGAAACTATGCACAATGGCCATAAAATTGAAGCGAAAACAATGACTCACCACCTTCTATACTAGAAGTCTTAAGACGGCGTCGCGAGTAGGGCGAAAGCTCCGATAATGGAAAAAATTCATATATAAAATCCTTTTGTTGCTTTATACATACCTAAGTTATTTGTAATAGTTAATTACACGTCATTTACCAAAATAACAACAAAAAATCGTTTGAGAGCCATACCCATCACAGGAAGGAATATAAAAATTATTATAATAAGTAGCTAACAATTATAGCAATTTGATATGATGTAAAAATACGTACTATGGCTATTAGTTTATAAATGTACAGGATTATTGGTTATATTTTCACTGCCCATCTAGCTATTTTATTTTAAACTTTAAAAAAATATATTAGATACCAATAATGTAGCTAGTTGGATGTAGTTTCTTTTTAAATTGACATTTCATATACCGGGTGTCTCATAAGTACGTAATAAACCAAACATACATTTTTTTTTAATGAAACACCCTATGTATTATTCGAATTTTGAATTCCTCAAAAAATTCTAGGCATAATTCATATACCATATCCTATACCTACCTTCAATTATTCTTGAATTATTTTGATTTGAATATAACAGTATATTATTTTATATGGAGGAAAAGTGATACTTTTCATGGCGCGCTCGTGTTTAACAGCCGAACGGAGTGAGGCTGGTAATAGAGAGCAAGCCATGAAAAGTAACTTTTCCTCCAAATAAAATATGCTGTTTTTTCTTCAAATGTCGACAAATTAATGCAAAAACATCTCTTTTTAATAGTAATAATATCTAATTATTATTAAAGATAAATGGGTTCGCAAGGCGGCTTAGACCACGGTCGTAGGTGGCCTTGCTTAGACCGGTGTCGGTGAATATAATGTAACATAAAGCTGTCAGTTGACACTGTCAACAATAATTATTTTTTTAAGATGCGTCTCCGATTGCGTTTTAATTCCGTATTGATAAGCAGTTATTGAGTAAGTTCGATTAAATAATAACCAATTTGTGCCTAAATTAGTGATTTTTAGAAATGCAGTCACAAATTGAGTGATAAATACAAATTGTAGTTTAATAAATCTTGAGTTGTTGACGCTTATTTTGTTGTCTGTTTGTATTGTATCTATGTTGCTATGACAACACTTTTACCTCCGCCGGCGGAAAAGTGAAAAGTAAAGCTCCGGCGGAGGAAAAACGAAACTTCACGGCCGCCTACACAGTCGAGTAATGACGGATTTACTGACGTTTGAAGAAAAAATTGTTTTTTCTAGAATATTTTTAGGAATGTCTTTAATTTTTTATTTAATTTTTTTGGACAGGAACGTCAAATTAAATACCTCCCCATCAACGTTATTTATTTACTAGGCTACTTCGCTTTCCGGACATTATTGCTCATATAAAGACCTTGGTGCATAAATAGCTATTATTTTTCTCGCATGGCAGTTCTTCCGAATAATATCGCACAGGATGACAAACAAAATATTAAATAAAATACGAAACCAGTCTTACTTTAGTCTATAGATCCTATTTACGACAATTTAAATTGTGTCGTTTGTTTAAATATATTTAAACTGAATATTATTTTATCGTGTGCCCTAACAAATACACCAGCCATTCTCTGCTGAGATTCTGACGCTTTCAGCTAAATTCATATTTGTTCTGGAGACAGAAATTTTATTTTAACTTCAGCAATAATTATCGCCTTTATGAAAATGCTGTCGGCTTGAATAAATTACTATAATTGATGATGCTAACGCCGGTAGTCATTATTCGTAAAAGTATCTTTTTCTAATGCCCGTTTTACAATTACTACATCTTTTCTGCGGCTTATAAATGTTTATAAGGCGAAACTTTCTAACAGATGTCCAATCTATTTACCTCACTCCCGTCAATTAAAGCTTTTTCTGCGATTCTAACATGGATATAACGACATCATACCTATGTTGCAATAGTGGTTTTTCCCATTTTCAGAAAACAATTTTAAGAATTACTATTTAACTACCAATACGCCTCCGAAATAACTGCATGACGTACCAGTTTTATTCTTTACATGGAAACCAATTCTTTAAGTTATGTCAGTAGTAAAGTGGACATAATGCATTGCTAAACGGTATTAATCAGTGTGAATTCTCTTATGAAGATAGAATTAGTGGTAAAACTAATCATTCAGAACCACAGAAATAGTTATACATACACTTTTTTTAATTTATTTTAATCATATAGTTTTAGTCATAATAAGCGCTAAAGAGTATTTTAATATACTAATGCAATTAAGATGGTTAACATGGATGACGCACGTTACGTTGGCTCCGAGAATTTTTTTTTTAATTTGCGTTAAAAACTATAAATTGTACTACGTGTAATAGATGTTATCATAGTCATGCTATAGTACGTTGTCTTGGTTCTAAATTGCCGGTCTTAAAAAATAAATTGCCTCGATAGTATCACGATGACGAAAGGACGGGATTGAAAAGGTGAAAGAATAAAATTGTATTCCAAACACAGTGATATACTTAATCACTTGATGCTTGAGTTTCATGAGAAAATGCATCCTTTTCGAGAAAAGATACTTCTTCTTGAAGAAAAACTATTAAACTTACAAGATAGACTAAATATCATGACAGGGTTAGAATTCTACCCGGTTAAAATCTTGTCCCGCTTCTGCCTGCGATGTGAATGCCAGTATCAGATTCAGTAGAGTTTTGAACTGTGCAGAAGCATCATTATCATCGAATATTTCCCTCATGTATAAAAAATTCCATTAGAGGAGTGCAATTCTCGGAAAATTACAGCGATAATTGCAATGACAATCATTGTCATTGGATAATTGCATTGTAGAAACCGAAAGAGCACAGCTATAATTGCATCGCATGTATCTATAGTAATTCCATTGTAAACTTACGATGACAGTGACAATTTATAAATAACGTCAAAGTCAAGTGAATATATATTATTAAAAATGTCTCGTTTCGGATTTAAAAAATCGTATTTTTGCGTCTCTTTACAATGTTTACAGTTACATGTACGTTTTTGTATTAAAAAAAGAATAAAAATGTATTTTTTTAAACCATGCCCTTATTCGGGAAATATTCCCCCGAATTACACTCGTGCATTAAAATAACCAGATAATTTTGCATTCGAGCGTGTTGTCTTAGAAAAACTGCATTCGGTCATTTTCATAGTTTGGAACTCATACAGTTTTTAGACAACACGCTGTCATGCAAAATTATCGGTAATTTTGGTGCACTTGTGCAATTACTTCCGATAAGAGGAAACACGTATTTGCTACCAAAATTGGTTGCAACTTTACTCTAAAATATGAGGTGGGGAGAATAACAAGCACCGTAGTTCACACCCAAGTTCGTTGTAATCCTGAATCGAACCTCACGGTAAATAAAAAATTGCATGGAAGCTAATAACATACTTCGAAAGTTCTAGAGGTGCAAATGAAAACAATCAGTCTACTCTCAGCCGATTAAATAAGGCAGTGGATTCTGTAAATGAACAATAAGATGATATCAAATAAAGAATCCATAAACACACAAGAATGCATAACAGGAAAATCTGGTCGTAGAAGACTCCATCGAGAAAAACCTCAGGCCTATGTCAACAAGAGACACTAATGAGATGGCTCATGAAAATTTAGTTCCGGACTGAACCAAATCTCCACGACTCGACTGAGCAATTTTAAAATTTCTAGAAAAAAGTGGTATAAAGGGGGATATCTATCTCATGGGACAAAATGATACCAAAAAGCAAACACAAGAGCTCCTTTAAGCTGATAGTATATTAGAATAATCATAGATATTTGTTTTAACGACTCCATCTGTTGCAACGGTAAAGGATGCTGTAACACTGTATCATAAAAACACTAAATCAGAAACAAAATGGATGAACTGGAAATGGTTTTAAAGATACAATATCTGAGATTATGTTTCTAACTGAGCACGGCGTTAGTGATAAGGAAATAAATCTGCCACATTTAAACAGCATCTTGTGCAGACATGCCCTTTGAGGAATTGCAATTTATTTAAAAGATAAAATTGCATTTAAAAAAATTGGAACTTAAACGTTAAAACATTGAAAATGTTATAAAATTTGTGGATTATTGAATATAATATGTTTTACAGGTCTACAAGAAGTTGTAATGACATCTCGTTGGGGCTCATGGGTGAGGCCTTGGATCAGATGGGTTATATTATTAAGGTATTAATGTTGTTTTTGGATACATAGTCATCCAAATTAGTCTAGTATTAATGTTGTTTTTGGATACATAGTCATCCAATTAGTCTACAAGCAAATAGACCACACATATTAGCCCTTACAGAAACACAAGTATGTTCTACAACAACAACAATGAACTACCTCTATCCTAGTTACGACTTACATACCCGATTTAGTTATAAGTTCGGAATATGCCTTTTTATCCGAAGCGACCTTTCATCTCACCGTGAGGAAACACTCGAACCGAACAACCTTGACGTCATGTGGCTCAAGTTCACCGCCAAGGGATTAACCAAGTTTATATGTTGTCTCTATCGCCCTCCGAGCGATAGAGCCTACCAAAGCTTTTTTTCAACACTAGCTACCACTTTTGACTCAACACAGGTCGATCACCCCAGTTCAGAAATAATCGTCTGGGAGACTTCAATGCCCACAACACCAACTGGCTCAAACATCACAACAAGACCGACAACGAAGGTAGAGGAACTGAAGCATTTGCCATCAGCTGCGGGCTTACTCAACTTGTAGACTCAACTTGTACTCGAATCTCAGAGAGGGGCGAATTCGCCGCCCTCCTGGATCTTTTTCTGATCACCAATCCTGACCAGTACAAGGTTACAGTTGGTCCGCCATTAGGTACCTCCGACCACAAACTTATTACAACGGTTTGTGAATTGCCACCCATACAGCAGGATCCACCATTGCCTCGCAAAATCTGGCATTACAATTCTGCAAACTGGGACGATCTAAGGCAGTTCTACCTAGATTTTCCTTGGCTCGACGTCTGCTTTGCCACTGACGACCCGTCAGACCGCTGCGAAGAGATCATGCAAGTAATCTCCTCAGGAATGGAAGCATACATCCCAAATTCCATCAAGTTACCATCAAAAGGAAAGCCCTGGTTCGACAAAAGATGCGAAAGAGCTGTAGGAAGGAAACAACTGGCAGCAAAATCAGACCGCTGAAAATCGCAATTATTTTATCAAAGCGAGAAACGAGTGCAAGCGTGTGATCGACGAAACTAAGGACAAACACAATCAAAGAATCCGGAATAAACTTTTGCAATGTCCCAGTGGTTCCAGGAATTTCTGGTCGGTAGCAAAGGCAGTAAGTAACAACTTTACAAAAACGTCTCTCCCACCTTTGAAGGTAGTTCACGGCGACTACAGCCAAGGTAAAAGCAAACATACTCGCCAAAATGTTTTAATCGCACTCTACCTTAGACGTGCCTCAAGGCAAGACTCTCCCCACTATACCGAACATCAACACTACCATGGCAAAAGTCAAGTTTTCTCACCGTGATATTCGCAAAATCCTTAAAGAACTAGATACGCAAAAGGCATCAGGACCGGACGGAATACCTGCCATCGTGCTAAAGAACTGCGCCAACGAACTAACACCCGTTTTTTTCAGGCTTTTATCTCTTTCTTACAGAAATGGGATTTACCCATCCTCTTGGAAAGTCGCTCGAGTGCAACCTGTTCCAAAAAAGGCAAGAAAACCACGCCCTCAAACTATCGCCCAATTGCCTTGCTTCCAATAATCTCCAAAGTCATGGAACGTGTAGTCAACCAGCAACTACTCAAGTACCTCGAGAGCAACAGAATAATCAGCGATAATCAATACGGCTTTCACAAAGATAGATCGACAGGAGATATATTGGCCTATGTCACTCATATATGGAGTAGGGCAATTGAAAACTACGGAGAGTCTCGAGCGATTGCGTTGGATTTTCAAAGGCATTCGACAGAGTTTGGCATGACGGACTGCTCAACAAACTGCCGTCCTTTGGACTGCCCGCCTCTCTCTGCAGCTGGCTGGCCAGTTTCCTTAAGAACCGATCCCTACACGTTGCAGTCGATGGACACATCTCGGACACATTCACCATCAACGCGGGCGTGCCTCAGGGCGCAATACTTTCACCAACTCTGTTCCTCATCTATATTAATGACCTGCTGATCGAAACGAATAATCCTGTTTACAGTTTTGCAGATGACAGTACCCTTGTCTCCCACTTTAGATCAGAAAAACCCTTACCAGCGACTGAGACTCATCACCGCAGACAGGAGCAGATTACAGCAATTAATCAAGACCTGGAGAAAGTTCAAACTTGGGGCGACCGAAATTTGGTCCAGTTCAATGCAGCAAAGACCCAAGCAGCAACGTTTACTAAGAGGGCCAATACAGCGGGCCCTGACATCATTATGGCAGGATCGACCATTCCTTCATCCTCATCAATCGGGCTGCTGGGTATCAACAGCAATATGTCATGGCATGACCTTGTTGCTAACATCGCAAAATCAGCCTCCCAGAAGCTTGGTGCGCTATTTCGCAACAAAAAACTCTATACATCGCAGCAGTTGCTCTTGCTGTACAAAGCGCAAATAAGACCGTGCTTAGAATATTGCTCACATATCTGGGGTGCCGCACCAAAGCATACCCTAAAGCTGCTGGATTCCATTCAGAAGAGGGCTGTGCGTCTCGTCGCCGGTCCGGAGTTGACCCGGAATCTGGATAGTCTGGTACATCGCAGACATGTGGCCGAGATATCTCTGTTTTACAGATACTTTCACGGCAGATGTTCTCAGGATTTGGCCCGCATAGTCCCGCCCCTGGCAACTCCTGTCAGACAGTCCCGACAGACGGCAGGAGCGCACCAGTTCGTCGTACAACTAGAAACACCTAGAGCATCGCTTTACCAGAACTCCTTTGTCTGGCGCACTGCATCACTACACACATAGAAAAGAGTTCTCAAACTGAGGGAATTGACTTTATTCCAAGAGCATATTGACTTTGATATGTGGCAAAAGAATATTACTTTGTGTGGAGAGAAGAATTTCTTCGCCTCAGAAAATAGATCTCAAACTGAGGGAATTGACGTTATTCCAAGGGCATATAATGACTTTCATATGTGGCGAGAGAATATTATTTTGTGTGTATGGAACTCACTTCCAGGACATCTGTTTCCCACTAATTACAACCTACAAATATTCAAAAACCGTGACAACCAACATCTTCGCAAACACACCGCTCGTCGAGCGCCATAGAATCTCCCTTTAGTGTGTGTGCCACTGCCATAAAAAAAAAGTCTATGAAATTCGATTACGTATTGGAGTCATATGGCGTGAGGATGAAGCCGATGCCGATGGGACCAATAAGGAAGGCATTCTTTAACTTTGATCTCGGTGATTTTCACGTAATGCTTGTTGAGAGACATCATTTTGGTCCTGTGATAGTGTTGGTAGATACACACCCAGTAAATGTGTGTGCAGACCTGTGACCGAGAGGGTTAGAGTAAGGTTTAATGAATTGATTGAATGATATTGAATCAGACTTTCTGAATGAAATAGAAATTATCATAAATGATAGTTTTCACTTTTCTAAATAAAATATTACCATCCTTTTGCATGGCTTTCTAAGAAAAAAATATCTCTCAAGACCAGATACATCTAAATAATGCTAATTATTTGATTATTGAAAGGAAATGCGAGAACATATTCATTTCGTGAATGACATCTATAAAATGAATGATGAAATGTAGGGTTTATTGAGCGTATAGCACAGCGCTATTCTAAAAGAGATGGAGACAAAATGTTTAAATAGTTTAATTATGAATTATTTAAATGTGAACAAATATATGTGTGAAATATCCAATAAATAATAGGAGAGAAGTGCCTTGGAAAGAAGAATCGGTCAGTACATAGTTCCAAAAAACATTTAATGATTTTTTCATCGGCATAGCAGGTGGCTTTAGGAAAACCTAGGCCCAAAATAATATATTGTGTAACTAGGAGGAAAAGCAAAACATTCCTGGACGACTGTGGTAATTGCTGGACGAGGCGCAGCCGAGGCCAGCAATACAGGAGTCCAGGAATGTGCTTTTCCTACGAGTTGCACATACTATTTTTTATCTGATCGAAATTAATTAGAATACGTACTTATAAAAATAGAGCCAAATATTACGGAGTTTTAATTTTAAACTCAACATAATATCAAGTTTTGAATCTAGCAGAGTTTTGAAGTTTATTACGCAGCTACGGAAACTGCAGCTAAATGTTACTTTTGATAGACGTCAGATCTGACAAACAAGGCGTTTGAATAAGACAGAAATGTTACATTCCCGGCCTAGGACGGGAATGTTATATTTCCGGACAGTTATTTTCTATTCTTGTACAGCTATTGCATGTTGCCAAGCAACGACTACAATATACTGGAATCATGACTTTTGCGGTGAGAAAACACATCCGAAAGGTGTCGTTTTTCGTCCGATCGGATATAAAATGTTTATCCACTAGCATATTTAAAACGTACTGAAAATAATTTCATTGATTGGATATAACAATTAAGATTATTAAATCAAAAAAGCACATTATTTATTATCTATCCACTAACGAAGCTGATTAATAACTGATTTGTTGAAGTGTATTTGCTGATATTTTGGATTGTGCGATGGTAACATATTTTTAAAAGGGGGACGAGTGTGATCCCTTCTAATTTCAGATCTATTTCTCTCCAATCTTAACCTAGTTTTTTTGGGATAGTGGAAAAATTATGGCTTTAAGAATATGTGCTTTTTCTGAATTCAACTCTGTGTTGTTCTAAGACCAATATTGGTATATGAAGAAAAGCAGCACCGCCTCTGCAATGAATCTTATGCCACATGTGACTGGGGCTTTTCAGAATCATGAGGTAGTCTTTACCACTTTTAAGCTGATTGAATGAGTTGATACGAAAGATGATGTAATGCGAGCTAATTTTTGACCTACTAGAATAATGATAAATAATTATTTTAACGCCTGGATCTCTTGCAACGGTAAAATATAGTGTAACACTCTGGAAATAGTCGTAAAGCTGGGTTATAATTCAAGTGTTTTGTCTGGCATTACATATGGGCTAATATTTCTAGCTCATCATATTATCTCTCAAAATTATATGCTAATAAGTTGAGAAAATTAAAAAGAGCAATGGAAGGACGTCCGATTGATGGTATAATAACGAATGCAATTAGAGGCTCATTTAAAAGAAAAAAGTCAGATTTCTATTACCTATCCAAAATACTTCATAAAAATTAGACATACTCAAAACGTTAAATCAATCCGCTAAGCGGCTCTTGAAATATAAGAGTTTAAATATGCAGAATTCGAAGCGCGTCTCGATCGGGGAGGTGACATATAAAATAGGATTGTAGCGTTTTCAAATTTTGGCATGAACAAATGCTACTGTTTTGCTTGATTTGTATTTATTTTTATTTACAAACACAATTTAGTTTGGGTTATTCGAATATAGAATATAGGTACAGAAGTATATTACCTTGTTTTGTCTTGAAGGTTATTGAATATACTTCCTATATTTACATTTATGATGTAGTAGACGCTTGTTATGTAATGATAGCACCTGGCTTGGTTTTTGTCCCTTGCAGAGTCGAAGGTACTCGACTAGGCCTCGGAAACTTCTTTTGTAGGTTCTGATTGTGCATTCCAATTCGCTAGGTTTTGTCTTTGGATTTAAATACTTGAGCTCACTTTATTACTCGGGACAATGCTCACAAGCTTTTCTTTGATCTAAAAGTTAATACAAACTTAAAAATTTGTTCGATACAAATGTACTCTTGAGTTTGTTATTATTTTAAATCCATTCTTAGCGGTACATACCTCAAACGATTTGGAGATCATATAAGTCGTCTGATGTAGATTATAATTCGTATATCTAATTGTATTTCGGTGTATTGTTTCTGTTTCCTTTCATTTTATTTATCTTTGGATGAGATTTCGTGTTTTCATTTCTTGTGTCAAAGTGTCATTCACCTCCTATCGGTCTATCAGTGACAGGCACACCGTATGTTTTTTGACAGTTAAGATTAGACATGTTCAAGAATCGACTTTCTTAAATAACGATTACTTTTAAGGTGTATTTACTTGATGCTTGGCGAGTATGGTCTAGAGCAGTGACGTGGATGCGCTCGGACTCGCTATTTCAACTAACTTAGGTTGGCAGCAATGTTTAGGGGTCAAAATGCGATATTGGTTCCAGGTTCTTTCTTTTAGCGCCGTGTCGTCTAGGTGACGGGTCGAGATCCCGTTGTGGCTTCTTCGAGGCAGAGGTGTAAATCCTCATGGACTGGTTCTAATAATTGGGGTCATTATTTTATAATATTTTTGCTACGTTTAAGTTTTTTGGACTCGAACCAGGGCCATGGAGGTTACCGATATTAGTTTTTGTTGAGTTATTGGAATCCGACCTCCACGTGGTAAGTCACAAAATTTTTCATGCAGTTTTTCAGTGGAATTAATTGTATTTTCCAATTATTCTAGAAGAATTTATGTATTGCTGTTGCTCCCATGTTGCTGATCATTGGAATCGTCGATTATTGTTTTTGGAGAAATCTCTAGAATGGACACTGTTCGTTTTGTTCGACTGGCTATTACCAGGCTATAGGCCCTATAGATAGTTCTATAGGTAAGATGAAAAACTAGTTAGGTTATGAGTATTCGATGTAAGATATTTACTTTTTGCTTAGACAAACAATTGTTTTTAGGGTTCTCTCCACGGGTACCGCTCTGGCACACATATATCGCTTTGCCTAACTGCGATATCCTATCCAGCGTGTTTTTGGTTTACTTGCGTGTCTTAGAGTTATTAAACCACCATTTGCATGTTATGTCCTTGTTGTTATCATTGGCTGGATGTGGAGTAACGAGTTTGGAAAAGTCAGTTTATGATTTGAAGTGCTTTCGAGTTGCATGGACCGTACATATAATGATACTGGTATTTATTTGGAGAACATTTTAAGATTAAGAATACCTACTTCATGATTTGTAAGTAATATCATTTTCCTATTTGTAAAGCTGTCTCGGCAAATTTAAATTATCTACAGATTGAGTGATTATACAGGTATTTTATTTTATACTATTGCGGCAGAATAAAATTCATGAACTTTACACCCTGTGCGCTATTTACCATCATTCTAGTGACCTATTATTGGGTATGCGGAATATTTGCCTAACAGTTTATATCTGGCATCGTTGTTGATAATAGTCAATATTATGTAAAATTTTCATTTCTATTGCTTTATTGTTTATACATGTGATTGTAATTGTACTATATCATTGTTGTTTTATATCAAGATACCTCCTCATTAGTAGGGAAATAATAAAGTATTTATTTTGGGGAAATATTATGCCTTATTGAAAAGCTCCTCCAAGATTTACTTTTCAGCATTTAACAACTTTATGGATTTTTCTTAGTTGAGTCAAAGTTAACTAAGGGGTGCCCAAATATTATTACTAAAGTGTACGGAGGATCCACGAACCTAGCTCTCCACTACATTACTGGCTGCCGTTCGCATCTATAGGTAGGTTTTCTAAAAGGACTCAGGAAAAGTTGCCATAGGATCACGTCCTGTTGCAAGGCCGCAACCCGCGCCACCGCGCCGCTAAAATGCTGACATTTCTGTCACTGTCATTGATACATATAATAGGTTTGTTCTAGCAGCAGTTTCAAACGGTAAAAAGCCATCCGGAGTTTGCGCATATAAGCGACACTTATATCGCTATGCGCAAACTCCGGATGGCTTTGTACCGTTTGAAATCGCTGCTAGAACAAACCTAATATATCCCAATGCGATCTTCATATCTTATGAAGTCACGCCTTTACAATGTTCCAGCGGCACTTTCTTATTTATTTTCACCGATTTAGACTTCTCAGAAAAATCTGATTTTTGGTATCTCAAATTAATATGTGAAGGTCTTTTGAATAAAATTATTTTTGAAAAATTGAAAATGAGCCTACAGACATAATAAAAGAAGTGGCAAAGTTGAAATGACAATGGATGAGACGTATAGCTAGATAGTCCGAAAGTACCTAGATAAAGCTGGCAGGTAGTGTAATATACAGCAATGAAAAATCTGTGAGAAACCTACGTTCAGGAATGGCTAAATAGAGGTTGAAGGATACGATAAGAGCATTATATGAGTTTTTAGGCTTGTAAAAATATAGTTCTCAGGTTTTTGGTCATCTATAAAAGGGCCGACATGAATATGAATGCCCAGGTAATTCTCCTTTTGTATGCTTTACCTTCTGTTACCTTATTTGGATAATGCACAACAATATCAGACTAACTTACCTTGCGTTACCTACGTTTTTGAACCTTAATTATTTAATGCCTTTGTTTTCTAATACAAAATATAGATAGCAAGAATATAAATATTCTTGAATACTTATGGTAAATATGGATAAACTTTTTAATAATAATAAATACAGTGTGACGCGATCAACAAAACTCTTATTACTTTTTTCTTTATATTTATCTTTAAAAAGAAGGGCTCGCCTGCATTGTTTTTTGACTCTACTCCAGCTGAAGCAAAATAAAGTCATATCAAGAACCATAACAATTGACATTAAATATTACTTAACTATTAAAAAGTATTTTTTATTGTCGACTGAATCATGAGGTATATTCCGTAATACGTCGGAGTTCTGTTGTTAGCCTGTTGCCCGAAATTTCCGTTCACACGACGACACCTTCAACGTTCGTGTCCTGTCTTTCGGGTCTGTAACATTAAGACCGTGACCCAAGAATCCCAAATCACTTTCAAAATGTGTAATTAATAATCGATGGCCCATTCCAGATAAGGCTTTTAGACCCGTCACGGAATATTTAAATCTTGCCAAGGTCTTGATTGCGTGTGACCCTCGCTTAGGCAGAATTTATCAATATAGAAAATCTGTGATAAAGGCTGATAAACATGTACAGTTTCTTCGTTGATAGAAATATCCGTATCATATCTATGATGTGGACTGAATTTGAAGATAAATGTATCCGCCATAAATCGTAATAAACAAAGGAGAAATTTAAAATGCCATTTCCGCTGATTGAATCTCACTAGGTAATTTAAAATTGCTTCCTTTATATTGGGTGAAGGGCTAAATTAACTTTATACACCCGTGGATTCTTCTGTGTGTTTGCGGGGTTTGCATCCAAAAGCTAACATGCATCGTTGTTGCTTCACTTCTACTAATGCTTTTGATCAATCCAATTGTGCTTGTGAAATGCATTGAAAATCACTAAAATCTGAGTAATTAAATTTAAATATTGTATAACCCAAACTAATTGCAGACCAATAAAGCTACTTTGACACAAAAATTTCATAAAAATTATATAATACAATACAGTACTTAACAGTACTTCAAAATCATTTAGAACCATAAGACATGAATTTGTCAGTTGAATAAAATGTCTGCTGGATCAGCAATTCACATCCTTTTCCTAAACTGTTTAAGGAGAAGTTTTTTGAAATCCTCACGTTATTGTTGAAGGAACCTATTGACGAGTATCCAGGGCCATCCAGATCCTTTCTACGGTTCTGATGGTAGCTCGTTATCAATCCTCCGGTGATAACGGTTAAGGTTCTGCACATGCACTAGGTTCGCGTAGGTAAGTATCCTTAACTGTCTGAAATAAAGCACTTCAGCAGTATAACAAAACAGCTGCAATGGTCATGATCTGATGCTCGAGGAACTCTAAGCTAATACAGCATAAGACAACATACAATGACAGAGAGAAATATGCATACCGAAGGACGTCACAAGATAAACAATAATATGTACTCTTACGACTGAACTTCGAATCAACATATTTCCTCCCTAAGAGTTTTGAACCCAGTAGGACTATCAGAAACTTTGTCGCTTTTTGGTAATCAATACGCGACATCTCCCTTCTCGACATATTGGCAGAAAATTATGATTCCGTTAGGGGCTGGGCCTCCTCAGGACTGTTATTCGCATCATCAATCTTTTTTTTTACATAGAAAGAATGATATTGTATGCGAAAAGTGTAGAAAGTGTTCCTATGTCTTAAGATGGAAGATCATTAAGATATACCACGAATAATAGATCCTCCTGGAACTTATATGGTCACTTCGAGACGACATCACTCACCCTTGCTACGTGAGATCCTGTTGCTTAAATATGATGTTATCAAAATCAAAGTGGTTTAACAAAAGTTATAATGTTTGAGATTTTGCAGAAGATGCAGTCAAATATTTTACTCAAATCACAAATCAGATCCTGTATCATTATAACCACTTGAAGTTCACCCGATTTGTTCCTGATTGGTGTTCTTAAATATATATCTGAATTTGCCGAATGCTACTTACGCAAACCGAAGTCGTCTAGTAATTTCTGCATATCAATTGTCCTTTGCAATTTAAGAGTATGAGGTCATTATTCGCTGAAGTACTCAATTTTATAGTTTTCTATAGATATATGTGCATTTTTATTGCCCCTTTCCTGGGTAGCGAATTAAAGCCGTCATGTAATGCGTCACGCTCGGCTATGTTTACGTTGATATATGTGTTTTTAGAAATGGCTACAAGTGGAAATTTTGGAGTTAGCAGGTTTTAGGCAACATTCCGAGCCAGTTGATGGTCATTTGTTTTTGGCGATCCTATTTTCCGTTTCCGAGTTATTATGACACATGTGCGATTTTTAAAAATGTTGCTTTGATATACGATAACTGTGGAAAAATTTAATTAATTTTGGTGAGAATGTCTGGACACGTTCTTTTTGACTATCTTCCGAATCATAGGGAAATTGGCGAGAAAATGTCTGGAAATAGACTTTTGAGAGAAAAAATAAGAACAGTGATTTGTAGGACAAAAAATGAAGGTTTTAAATTTTTTTATCGAGGAATGAAGAGTATATAAAAAAAATCAATTCTTTGACGAGAATCTACGCCAAAAAACTGTACAATGGTGAGCTAGTAGAATTTAAACTTTTCCGCCATTTTCATTTTTGACAAAACACGTCGCCATATAATATTTATTACTGGAAAATCGAATAATCTAGCAAATTCTCGTCTTTTAATAATTTTACTTCTATCGTGTGATCTTAAACATATTTAGTTTTTCTGTCTTACTGCCTGATAGTCCCACACTATCGGAGGCTTGATAATTATTTCAATATTTCCTTCAGGTGGCTGATATTATCGGTCAAGAAAACATGCGTAAATTTCAGGTAGTTTAGATAAGCGTCATTAATGCCAGTGTTTTTTTTTTTTCATTTCAATTTATCGAGTTTTTTTATATATATTCCTAATGACAGGCATATGTTCAAAATCGATTACTACATTTTGTAGGTGTTTGTCACATAGCATGTTTTGATGGTATTGAATTCCTGCTGAAAATCTACGAAAGTCAGGTCTAAAGGTACTTGTATTTGTTGAATTTTTCAATTAATGTCCGCAAGCTATGAATATGTACTGACACTGAGACTGAAAACATATTCATGGATAGTTCTCTATATTTATCTTGTGTTATTTGTTAAAAAAGAGCATCACCTCAGAATTACACTTATTTAACGGGATTCTCCCCCCCCCCCCCCCCCGGAGACATTTGTTTAGTAGAATAATTGTAATTGCATCTTCAGCAAGTTTGTGACTTGATTATCTCCTGGATATCTGCTATATTTCATTTCCTTCAATGTTGATTTTACTTCAAATTCGATAATTTTTGGTAAGTCCTTTGAACCTAGATATAAAACCTTTTTCTTGATTTATGGTCGTTGTGAGTCAGAGATATATAACTTGTTATATAATCCATCAATGGTGTTGATGTAATTTTTTTATTCTGCCTTAGCTTTTGCTGATTTCCTATTTTGTTATTTATGTTTTTCTCTTTGAGAGTTTTGAAGGTAATACTTTTATTTGACACTTGCGTCTTATCGCGTCCTCTATAGCTTTTGTATTTTGATTCCTTCTATCATTTTGGATTTCTTTCCTCATACATAATTACACACCTTTGCAAATTAAATAGTTGTCAACACGCATTGAATACCGATCACAGAATACACTGGCGTGAAATGTCGTAGGGAACGAAATTGAATCCTAAAAACCTGAAATTAAAAATAAAGCTTTCAATTTTAAAATACAATCTGTTGTTTCAGTTTCAATTAATTCTATCAGCAACATTTTCCCTTTACAGATTTTTGTGCCTAACTCTACAACTTAATTTGTGTCCAAGAGACGTAGGCTTCTTCCAAACGAAGCTATTTTCTTGGGAGGTAGTTGACTCACTTCTTGAGGCGATAGCACTTCTTCAAGGTACTTGAGCCTTTTGCAGAGTTGGGTTGGACATTGGCAGAGTAGATGCTCTGCGGTTTCAGTTGCATTATTGCAAAATCTGCATTGGTCGTCTTCTGCTTTGCCTATTGCCTTTAGATGATATATAACCGTTCTAATATCTGCCCTGTTCATGTCTAAGAGCTGTTCTGTTCTTTTCACAGAGATGATGATAAACCTTTTTGCCTGTCTTACTGCTGGAATGTCCAGTAAGTTGGTCTTTTTCACATTTGCTTAGTTCTTCGGTGATGTGGTTCTTCATCAGGCCACATTAGGGCTCTGGACCATAATATGGTGTTTCAGCTCTTTCTTTCGCAAGGCAGTCTGCTTTTTCGTTGCCGTTTATGGCCAGTAACCCACATTAAAGCTACCTGGTTGCGTGTAGCTAATTAGTTTAGGGTTTGCTTGCATTCCCAGACTAGCTTTCACACGTACTTGAAAGCTTTTAGAGCTGCCTGGCTGTCTGAGACACTCTTCTGCACATATATTTATGGCAAGCACTTCCGCTTGAAAGATTGATATATATTTGCCTAGCGGCATGGACAGCCTACAGTTTGGACCTGAAATGCCAAATCCTGCTCCTTTCGCTAGTTTTGAACCATCTGTTTACCACAGCGATGCGTTATCGACCCAAGGTAGTTTTTACTCTCCCTTGATTGGCGGTTATCAATAACCACTGCGAATGGGACATTTAGATCCAACATGACCGTCATTTGGTCACTTCGTTTGCTGGAATTTTCCAGCTTTATTTCTTCAAACATGCGCATGTAAGCAGTCAAATCTCCAGGCTTGAATTTGCCTATTTGGAATAGCCTGTGAGCACTGATAATCGCCTCCCTCTCCACTTTATTATTGTTTGGTTGATTCAATAGACCATTTTTGGTTTTAGACCCCTTGTCTTGCCAACTAGTTTGCAGTATGTCCAGATTGCCGTTGCGGCTTTAGAGGTGGTGTTTTCTAAATGCTTGTTCCAGGTAAGTTTACGATCCAGTGTGACCTCTAAATATTTTACTTCGGTGGAAAAAGTGAACTGCGTTCTGTGTAGGATGGGCGCTTTCTTTCCTAGCTTTCTCCTTTTTGTAATCGGGACAAGAATGGTTTCCCTAGGATTTAGATACAGTCCCTCCCCTTCACTCCAATTCTTGATGATGTTTCGGGCATTTTGCATGCGGTTTGATATTACTCCTTCATGTTTGTCCTTTATTATTACTACTAGATCGTCTGCATAGCCTAAAACTATAAATCTAGCTTTACTCAGAGTGGTTCACAGTAGGGGGGGGAGAGAACACCTCCTTGAGGGCACCCTTTTACTGTGCTGACAATTGTTGACGGTCCGTTTATTTCTGCTATTACAAATCGATGTCTTAGCATTGTTTCTGTCTATCTTATGATTGGGAGCTTAACTTCACACTCTTGAAGTGCTCTTCTGATGGACCGATGTGAGGTATTATCAAATGCTCCGCAGAAAGAACAATTTCTTTGCATTCGGTTGTCTTTTCTATTTTTTTAACTAGACAGTGCAGTGCACTTAATGTGGATTTGCCAGCTTGGTAGATGAACTTCTCAGGATGGAGCGGTGTTTCTCGTTAGAGTTTTGCTTCTTATGTATTTCTCCATTGATTTGAGGAGAAATTAAGTTAGGCTGATGGGAAGGTATCATTTTGCTTCGTCGTCCGGGCGTCGCACAGTGTTAGCTTCCCTATGGAACGGTTGGCCAAAACTTTTTTTCTTTGAATCTGTTCGATTTGATTTGAAACTGTAAATTAAGTAGTTGGATGTTCAATTATTTTAATATTTTTATTTTATAGAACATTTATACAGGGTGTTAATTAAATATCTGGCCAAACTTAAAGGGGTGATTCTTTGAGGCATTTTAAGGTAAAAATTTCCTATAAACATGTGTCCAGAAATGCGCAATTTTTAAGATACAGGGTGTCAAAGTTTTCTCTAAAAAACTCTATTCTTTATACCTCAAAGACTCTTTGGCCGATTTTTTTGAAATTTGGCAGTGTGGTGAACTGTGATAGGACGCTAAGCTAGCACTAATTAAATGATAATTATGACCTCCAGTGGCGCCCGAAGGGTAGTCTCGCGAATAAAAATGACTAACAAATGTGCGCCACTGACTTTTTTCAAAATTATTTATTTTTTTTTGGCTTAAGCAACTAAAAATACAACTTTTTAGGTTTTTTGATATTTTTTTCATCTTGCTTCGTTTTCGAGAAAAAAAATAAAAACCACTTAAGTGCATGTTCCTGACCAAACAACACATTTAATTACCATTGACACCCTGTATCTTGAAAACTATGCATTTCCCGACACATGTTTATATGAACTTTTTACCTTAAAATGACTCAAAGAATTACCCCCTGAAGTTTTACCAGATACTTAAACACCCTGTATACATACAGTTAAGATTTTTCATATAAACGAGAAAAAAGTTGATAAAAAAAAAGTTGAAATAAATTATCGTTTATAAAATATATAATTTTTCTACTTTGATATTATAAAGAAGCCTTTTTGATACGCAAAGTATAGTGTCTTATGAAACTAATATCTTAATATGCTACTTTAAAATCCATTTTACTGTATTAGTGGTTATTTAAAATAAATCAAGATATCCACTTCAAAAAAAACGCAGTGTAATTGTTACTAAAATAAAGGAGAAGTTAATAATAAAAAATTACAGATTTTTAATGAAAAACTTGCAGAAAAACTGCAGAAAAAAATACAACAGAATATGATTTGGCAAAGCCCATAAGGCCTGATGTTGATTACATGAAAAAATGGCCCCTTTCGTGTAATTTAAATAGAACTGTCCAATTTCCGCAAAAATCCGCAAACTTTTATTACAGTTTCAAAAAGTACATTAGTTGAGCTAAACGTTTCAACCAATAAATGTTATCAACTCGATTCAATACATATACTTATACTCTAGCCAGATTCTTATATGCTTAAAACTAGAGACATTTTAGAACGGCGAATCAAACAATATGTAAAATAATATTTAAAATCCATTAAAGTCCAACATTTTTATAAAAACTAATCTACATAGCTTCTTGTGTTTTCTCCATTTTATAAAATATTCTTATATTAAAGCGAAAGTTCACATAAACTGCCAAAAGTATAGAAACCAACTTACAAAATTCGCAAGACGCGGAGTGATTGTCAAAACCTGCGAAATTAGTGAGAGCCCATTCAAAAACAAAGGAATGATCAACAGAAATGAATATGGAAAACGGTGACCAGTCTACTAGACTTTACTTCTAAACTATTTAAAAAAGTCAATTAAATATTTGGTAATTTGAACTTATGGCCAACAAATTACATACATAGCTTACACTGTGCGTCGGCCGGTTTTAGGTATAAATATCACATTTGTCTCCCTCCAAGCTAGTGGTATATGTCCTAAGATAAGGCTATCTTTGAAGATTATGCGTAGGTGTACCTTCAGGATCTCATAGCCTTTCTGAAGCAGGGCAGAAAAGAATCCGTTGGGAGATTTGTAAGGCTTGAAGCTATTGATTGCCCATTTTGCTATATTGTTAGTTAAAATATATCCTGCCAGTCTTTTATACCTCCCGTTCGGGCTCTGGAACCCTTCGTTGTGAGGATTAGTCTAGTTGTGGATATTTTCTACGATTTGTGGTCCAGGGAAGTGAGTCTATAATAGTACCTCTAAACTTTCCGTCTGATCGTTGCAGTATTCTCCGTTTGGCTTTCTTAATAGGCCAATACCGTTTGAATGATTATTTGAAAGGATTTGTAGACGCTGTGCTGGGGCTAACTCATCTATACCCTCGCAGAACTGCCTCCATGATTTCCTTTTAGATTTCCTTAATTCTTTGTTCTATTCTGTGAGGGCTGTTCTATACTCTGCCCAGTTTCCAGTAATATTTGCCTAGCGGCTCTAATTGGAGAGAAAACCCAAACAATTTTAAGGTAAAATATTTGCCTTGTTAAACAGCTTTCCGGCATCGCGTTTTAACAACAACTCCTGCGACTCAGTTCCCCGTTCCACCACACGTCTCTGTGGATTACCTTTTGTAAAACGGTACAGCTGTTTTCGTAGAAGTTTCTGAATGTATTAATTAAATTGCTAGATGTTGTCCCTAGCTCTTCAACGGTGTTTGGGTTAGTTTGGATTAACTCAACTATGGTTGCTTAAGGATCAAATAATTCAAAACATTTCATATTCTTTTTCAAAATACCTTAAAAATTCAACAATAAGGCGCCAATATATTACCCAAATATTATATTTAATATGTTCCAAACTATATAAACTTTGTTTGATCTAACTGAAGTATGGTAATAGATGCGTATCTGGTATAAATAGTTGACCATACATTTTGCTTTAAGGCCTATCTAGTTGAGTTCAGTTAGTTTTAAGTCCTATAATTAAAGCTTTCCTTTCGTAAATGAAACCGAGACGAATCATTACTTATTGATAAAAACTCCGGTATGCTTTCTTAATAGGATTAAATTGTGGTTAGGGAATTTTTACACCTGCTCCTAAAGCTGCAAAACGTAACTGATGCAATCACAAGGTTAATATTCATACCTGTTTTTAATTCTATATTACGTCGATGAAAATATCTGAGATGACAGCTTGCCAATGCTTAGAATGCATTCCGAGAAGCATTTACTGGTTTCTTATGAAATAAAGAAAAAGTTAATAGCGGTGGCATTTGTGTTCCGACCAAATGATATATTAGTAATAAGTTACGTAACTTAATCTCCTATAATAATTTTGATGATTCCATATAAATAAAATATTGGCTGAAACAAAAATTAAATTTGAAATTGCTTAGTTGGATGTTTTCTTATAATAGTCACTACATTACATGAGTAGAAAGATGCACTTTATGCTATAATTAATTATTAATTATAGCATAAAGTGCATCTTTCTACTCATGTAATGTAGTGACTATTATAAGAAAACATCCAACTAAGCAATTTCAAATTTAATTTTTGTTTCAGCCAATATTTTATTTATATGGAATCATCAAAACTATACATATTGTCAACTAGCGTGTCCAGTAAAATAAAATCATTCTGTGGAAAATTTGAATTTAACCATGAATCTAAATTATAAATTGTTATTAGCTAAAATATAAACTATTATGATTAATCTTGTTGATAATTCAAAACAATAATCGAATTAGGGGGCAAAAGTTGGTATAAAAAGCTGCGCAGCTGCCGGTACCGGCAGACTTTGTTCTCCAGTGCGAATTACCGAAAGGACAAAGCCCCTCTGGCAGACCAAAGCTCTCACCTTAAAAAATACCTGTCAGTGCGAATTACCGAAAGGGAAAGCCCCTCTAAGAGGTGTTAATAATTAACACTACACCTGATGGGTCATCTGCAACGGAAAGTACAGCGCAGAGATTTACTAAACCAGATAACTCAAAACAATGGTCAATTCCAGCAGATCGCACAATAGAAACTTTAACTTCAACAGATCGTTTGAACAAGTCACCTTGCCAAGCCAAATTTCAAATTGGGATTAAGTTCAATTCATATGTAGGCATTGAGAATGAATCTGAATAGCCAAGTGATACACTGTGTAATAAAACCGTCGTTTGTTGTGCTGATTTTTTGTGGAGTGGTGTGTTGATGGATTTTGCGTTGTTTGATTATGTTGTTATGATTTCTGCACACGTTTATTGATTTTTAGGATTTGTTCAGAGAACAATGGATAGGTATTTCTCATATAAACATTATTTATAGGGGGATCAGTTGTAGTAAACAAATAAACAAATAGATTTAGAAATTTTATAGAGCGCTTTCGCATGTCATTAAATAACATTGGCGTGCGACTGAATGGTTGAGTATTGAATATTGTGAATTGACTTCTCAGGCTGGGGATTAATGAGCATGCTGTTCTGTTCCAATAGGCCTGCATCCCCCCTTGAACTTTTTGGAGCCTGTTGTGATATCTGTAAGGAAGTCATATGCCAAAAATTCTCTAAAATAACAACAACTGAAGCACATGCAATTGCTGTTAAAGAAAAAGAGCAATATTATTTTTGTGCTCAGCTTGCAAGGAGTGCCTATATGACTTGCATACCTTCAAAAAGCTCTTGGATTCATATGATAAACTTAAATGTGAAACTTCTGAAAGAGATGCTAAGATTGAAACTTTAAACTAGGAAAATCTGGCAAAAGAAATGCAGGAAGAAATAGACAAATTATTAGCAATCAATAATAACAAGGACAACTATACAAAGCATCTTCACAGGAGATCACAAGAGTTCGAGGATTCGGTTTCCCAAGCTGATCTCATTGCTTAGGAAAAAATCAAGACTTTAGAGAAAGAAAGGACCGAAATTAACAAGGAAATTTTATCGCTGCTGGAGAAATGTGAAGAACTACAAGAACAGAAGCAGTTGTTTGAGGGAAAATTAGGGTGCCTGCACGAAGAGCTTGCAAATCTAAAAAGCATTACTGGAAACATGAACACAACCATAGAGACTTTAATGAATGAGAAAAATGCATATACAGTGTGTCCAAAAAAGTATGCAACATATGGGAAATTTCTTTATTATTGGATTCTCAGAAAATTTTATTCTTCATAAAAGTTGGTGCTTGCCCTAAAACAGTAAACGATGATTTCAAATTTTACGTTATGCTTTTAGTGCGGACACAAATGTCATTTTTCCGAAATCGCGTCAAGAGTAAAGTACCTTAGGTTATAAAGATACTGCAAAATCTTATAAAGAAAACTTCTTCCAAATTAAAAAAGTAATATAAATATGAAATTTTAGTTAAGTACATCAATTTTTAATTTCCCATTTTTTTCTCGATTTTTTTCTCAAACGCTACGCCATCGGTGAATGCTTTGTTCTTTTGTTATCAGTGTACTTGCCCATCAACTTCAAAATTTATTTAAAATAGACATTAGTTACATAGTTGCATAATGTTTTAGTTTTTACAGAGATAAAAGGCAGTTTAGGTATTAGTGTGTTGCAAACACACAATAATTATTACAAAATACAATTGGAATGACTGACTCAATAATAATTAATTTCATATGTCAGAGCGCAGTAAAATTATTGCTATTTATTCGTTTTTATTCCAAATGCATGGCCTACTCTTCAAGACCAAATATTTTATATGGATTTTTAGGATACTTGGGCATATTTTACTCATCGGGTGCAAAAGATAAATAAATTATTAGTTGTTTTACATGAAATGAAAAGAGTTGGGTCTATTCATGATTTTGAGTGGAAAAAATTTTTAATCAAAAGTGTTTAAATGTGTTTGCAACACACTGATACCCAAACTGGCTATTATCTCTGGAAAAACTGCAACATTATGTAACTATGTAACTAATTTCTATCTTAAATAAATTTTGAAGTTACTTGGCAAGTATACTAATAACAAAAGAACAAAACATTCTCCAGTGGCGTAACGTTTAAGAAAAAATCGAGAAAAAAGAAGAAAAATTAAAAGTTGATGTACTTAACTCAAATTTCATATTTAGATTACTTTTGGAATTTGGAAGAACTTTTCCTTATAAGATTTTGCTGTATCTTTATAAATTAAGGTACTTTACTCTTGACGCGATTTCGGAAAAATTACATTTGCGCCCGCACTAGAAGCACTACGGAAAATTTGAAATACACATTTACTGTTTTAGGTCAAGCACCAACTTTTATCAAGAATAAAATTTTCTGAGGAGCCAATAATAAAAAAGTTTCCCATATGTTGCATACTTTTTTGGACACACTGTATACTCGATTTAGAAAAAAAACTAAAAAAGAGCTTTTTGCTCTTAAAGATACCATGAGACCATCTCAAGCCAATGAATCTTCTGCAGCTGTTGCAGAGACTGTGGAAGAGATGAGGGAAAATTAAAAGTAAAGAAATTTGGGATGTTCCGGTTTTCTTGGGTCACCTGAACATGAAATATGCCAAGATGAATCCAGGACAGCGCAGACTGATTCAGGCAATTTGATTGCGTAGGAAATATGGAATAATAATGCCGAGGCTATTTATGCTGTTACTAAAGTGACTGGACCAAAAATGAAAAGAAAAGGGTGGTGTTCTTAACTGATGAATATCGTAAACGTATGTATACCTACCTGCAGGATTTTTTTAGTGATGATTTTTATGTTCAGATTATATGTAAACCTTTTGCTGGATTTAATGAAGTAGCATCTAGTATTAATTGTCTTACAGATGGGTTAACAATGTCAGATTTTGTAATAGTGCTGTCCGGAATGAATAATGATGATATTTCAGTAAAAAATATATCATTATTTGCAAACAAATGTTTCTTTACTAATTTACTTTAGTGTAGTATACCTGTTAATATAAATTGTATGAATGCTTACAGATTTTAGCACGTAAATAATAAGATTTTTAATCGTGCCTCAAAGGACCCCGCAGGGAGCTTATGGAAAAGTGGTTCCGGTCAAATTGGCTGAAATTTTGATATGATGTTGTTTTCGAGTTGCCGATCAAAAGTTATCACTGCTCCAACGAAATCGTTCGAGCGGTTTTCGAGATATTGGCTGCCAAATTCCATTTTAGGGTTTGCGGTAAAATAATAAGGTTTAGTATTGAGAGGATACCACAAATTGTAAATGCAGTTTTGTTGTCACTTATATGTTACGAAATTACCATAATTATGCTTAAAATATTGAATACATATACTAGAAACTTCAAAAAAGCAATTCACATTGTGCAGGGTTTGACAAAAATGAAGCAAAATACTAATAGCTATCTTTTCCGCCACATAATTATTATTAATAGTACCGGTAAAAATGATATTAACTAGAATATATCTAAAAATATTATATATATATACCCGGTAAGTCAAAAAATTAATTTTTAACGTACAGGGTGCGTCAAAAAAGTTACAACGCTACCAATAGAAAATATACCTATTTCCAAGGGCCATCATTTTCAGATTCCCGCAACAATGATGCTTCAATGCTCAGGAATGAATATCAGAGGAATATTCAAGGAATCCGGAATTAGTTTCAACGAAACGACATTTTTGTTGTCGATCGAGGTTACCGCGATGCCATAATATTTTTACAAGATTTGTAATTGAGTGTAGAATGCCTTGCCAACTAAGACCGGGACAGCAACAACTGACTACAGAGGAAGCGAATGCAACTCGTTTAGTAACTTAAACTCGATGGATTGTGGAAGCTAGGAATGGACATATTCAAACAATTTTTAAGTTTTTCTCAGAAACGATACCAATCTCCCATATTACAAACTTAGGGGATTTCTACAGGATCTGTGGTGCTATTATCAACAAATATCGGGAACCTGTAGCTATATGCAAGGAGCCACAGCACAATTAGCTCGTGAGATATTGGCAAGGTCAAGAGAAATAAATAACTTCCAAATAAGAGTCGAACAAGAAAATCTTTGATATAGAAATGCCAGATGGAGGTGTATAAATCAAATTCACGTCTCTGCGTTTCCCCGTCTTCATATGGATTCTCTAAGGGACATTACTATAGGCATATATCAGCTTAATCTTGCTCCTTCCTACATTCAAGATACAACTCAGAGGGTACCGGATAACGAACTACAAATAGATACACTAATATGGATAATCAAAATATAATTAGGTTGCGCATTTACTCACGCCACCGCAATGCGATTAAACCTCAATTGTTCATTGAATACCAAGAAGATGCAATTCGAGGATAGTACTGTCACCGTCTAAAGATTAGAATATCTTTAGACGGTGCTACTGTACTTGTAAATCTGGTGCAAGGACACTAGGAATGTGTGCCCATGTTGCGCCAGTTTTGTAGTATCTGGGTTACACGCGATACGAAGCCACTGTAAAATATCCAGCTACAACCTTATTAGAAACGGTTTTGGATGCTGGTAACAGAAGACAAAATGCCAATATTCAAATTATTCTATAACGGTAAGAATTGTTTTAAAATAAAACTACTCTTGTTATTCTTTTTCTATTTGCCGTATAGCCGCTTTTATAATCAAATATATTTTTTAGAGAATGCCGTAAATGTTGCAAGAAATATTTGCTTAAGAAGTTGAGAATAATAATACTGATCGATATACTGCTATAACGCGCTAAAGGCAAGAAGTGTGAAAAGTGTTACTTTTTCTTTCACCTTGTATATTAACAATAATTTTTTTGACTTCCCTGGTACGTATATGACATCTTCTTTTTTAAATTATTTTCGTGAAGTATAGTATTAATAAAAAAAACTCGGTGAGAGGAAATAGGTATATTTTCTATTGGTAGCGTTGTTGCAACTTTTTTGACGTTAAAAATTACTTTCTTGACTTACCTGGTATATATATACGACATTTTTAGATATATGCTAGTTAATATCATTCGTACCGGTACTATTAATAATAATTATTTGACGGAAAAGATAGCTATTAGTATGTTGCTTCATTTTTGTCACACCCTATACAATATTCATTCTTGAATATGTGTTCAATATTATTATGTTCCTACTATATGTGTTCAATATATTAGCATAATTATGGTCATTTCGTAACATATGAGTGGTAACAAAACTGCATTTACAATTTGTGGTATCCTCTCAACAATACTAAGCCTTATTATTTTACCACATATCCCAAAATGTGATTTGGCAGCCATTATCTCGAAAACCGCTCGAACAATTTCGTTGGTGCAATGATAACTTTTGATCGGGAACTCGAAAACAACATCATATCAAAATTTCAGCCAATTTGACCGGAACCACTTTTCCATAAGCTCCCTGCGGGGTCCTTTAGCATTTTACTCAAATAATGTTAAGTTTCTTAACTTACAAAATGAAATTAACCAGGGTTGCTATTTTGGGGGCTGTCTTTATTTGAATTCCAGAGGCAGACCTTTACTAGCAAATATTTTGTATAAAAATATAAGCTTCCCTGTACCTGAGAGATTTAGGACTTTATTCAAGGTCAAAACTGACAATTGTTGGTTCCCTTCTGAGGCCCTGTCTTGCTAGAGGATCAGACTGATCTTTCGACGCACCAATGTGAGTCAAATTTTCTAGACAAACAGTCCCTACCAGTCTTGATTCCGTAGATAAAATATTTTTTTCTTCAAACGTCAGTAAATCCGTCATTACTCGACTGTGTAGGCGGCCGTGAAGTTTCGTTTTTCCTCCGCCGGAGCTTTACTTTTCACTTTTCCGCCGGCGGAGGTAAAAGTGTTGTCATAGCAACATAGATACACTACAAACAGACAACAAAATAAGCCTCAACAACTCAAGATTTATTAAACTACCATTTGTATTTATCACTCAATTTGTGACTGCATTTCTAAAAATCACTAATTTAGGAACAAATTGGTTATTTTTTAATCGAACTTACTCAATAACTGCTTATCAATACGGAATTAAAACGCAATCGGAGACGCAATCTTAAAGAAATAATTATTGTTGACAGTGTCCACTGACAGCTTTATGTTACATTCACCGACACCTGTCTAAGCAAGGCCACCTACGACCGTGGTCTAAGCCGCCTTGCGAACCCATTTATCTTTAATAATAATTAGATATTATTACTATTAAAAAGAGATGTTTTTGCATTAATTTGTCGACATTTGAAGAAAAAACAGCATATTTTATTTGGAGGAAAAGTTACTTTTCCTCCATATAAAATAATATACTATTTTTTGCTTTTGAATACTTGCTCGATTCGTGATAAAGTGGATGAATTGACAGTATTCTTGGAGTGTTATGATAATCCAGGCTTTTTGTTTGTGACACAGTACTGGTTAAGAAGAGACGAACCATTGAAGATTCCAAATTATTTAATGTTTTCCTCCTATTCCAGAGCTAATCACATGGGAGGGGGTACAGCAATAATCATTCGTGACGATTTATGAAAATGTATCAACTGTGTGCATGTAAGTAAGTTTGATGGATTGCTGGTTGAAGGCGAGTTTGAGAAGAGAAGGGAAGAGTTGAGAAGAAGTGATGAATTCCTGAATAGGTGGGAAATGTTGCTCTAAATCTTACCTAATACAGACATTCTGTTGGCACTTTGGCAGGAGATCTTAATATAAATTACTTAGATAGTTAATTAATACAGACAAAAAAATTGATTGATTTGCTTCAATCTTTAAGCTTTAAAATGTTGATTATGGATCCTATCCATATAACTGAAAATTCAAGTACTTTAATTGATTATTTCTGTGTAAACTTCTAAGCAGCTTTGTGACGCAAGGATTTTACCTTCGGGATTATCGGATCATGAGGCTATCTCGGCATATTTAACCTTACAGACTAAAAAAACTAAACAGATTAGAACGGGATGAACTTATAACACGTCCAGTTTTAATAAATTTAGAACAGAATGGCAAAGAATAGATTGGAGTGCAATGGAGAAATTTTCGGGCCACTTGATCTTTTTAGCATTAAAATTGCTGAATTGTCCAACAAAAATTTCCCATTGAAAATAATAAAACAAAACAGTAAGAAACCTTGGGTTACAAAGGAAATAAAAACTTCGTCTAAGAACCTAAGAACTTTGCACACTCTTAAGAAGTACTTTCCTACTTATTATAATAAATATAAAAGAGGCTTTCGAGGCTGAGATGGATCCCAATGAATTTAATATTTTCTATTGCTCGGTAGCGGAGAGGTTAATGTCTGAGGTGTAATCAGATGTGGATCCTATGAGCTATCTGAAGCATGTTTCAGTTCCAGATTCGTTTTGCCTTTACACACAAATGTTAATGAAATAAAGATTGTACTTAAACAAATAAAAAGCAAATATTCATCAGGAATTGATAATATTTCATTAAAGATATTTAACAACTTGTCTGACTGTGTGCTGAGGGTGCTTGCTAAGTTTATAACTTTATCGTTTGATACAGGTACTTTCCTCGAGAGTTTGAAGACCTCTCTGGTGAGGCCTGTTTTTGAGGGTGGCAATACTGATGATCCATCTTGTTATCGCCCTATATCATTGCTGCCAACGCCCCCTAAGATAGTGGAAAAACTTGTTATGTCTAGTGTCTTTTCTCCAGAGGCACAAATTGCTAAATGTCAACCAGTTTGGATTTCAAGACAAGAACAACACTACTGATGCACTTCCTTCAAAGGCTGTATCTTGAACAGAATGAGGGAGAGATTGCGGTAGCGGTCTTCTGCGATCCAGGTTTTTGGGTTTATTTATAGACTCTAAACTGAAATTTGAAGAACATATAGATAACTTGCAGAAAAAACTAGCCTCAGCATGTTATGCGTTGAGGATGGTTCATGATGAATTGGGCCATGACATTTCAAGGGATGTATACTTTGCACTTGTGGAGTCGTATCCCAGATATGGCGTTCAATCGTTAACGTCGACTCGGCGTTAACGGTTCAATTCTGGGGGTTTACCAATGGTCGACTTATAAATTCAGTTTTTACTTTGCAAAACGGGCTGTTCAGCTTTTGTGTGCAGTCTGCTCTAGGGAGCACTGCCGGCACCTGTCACATGTTAATGGATAACGGAGATACCAGGGGGTCCTAAAATGCAATATTTTCAATTTCACCCTGTATCTCAGAAATGAAGCGGACTATGAAAATGTTGTCTATACCATCATTCTTTTCACAAAAAAGTAGCGAATTGCGAAAACCGCCACTCTCTATCTTTACTCGTAAGTGACATACCCCGCAATATCATCATGTACATTTCCCGAAACACCTGATCGTCAAGATCCCGGAACGCAACGTACTTATCCCGAAAAGTTCTTGTGACCATGGCGCTAAATGCAATTACCGTATATGTTTCGATAGTGCCTTAACACGTTGACGGTCAGCAGGATATCATATGGTGCGCTTATAAAATCACTGCAATATTTCGGGAACCACTGGACCGATTTTAATGATATTTTAACTAAATGATACTGATGCCATATAGAGGCGAATTACATGATTCAAAAGTACTACTGCTATAGCAGACATGACCCATCATATGACCACTTGGTTGTGTGGGGGGTCACTATCGGATCACTTCTCCCGCCTCCTGCCTTACATTTATCACGCCGGCGTCGATAGGGAAATGAAGAGAATGTAGAGATTGTAATAATTTGCAAAATATATTTTAACAATCGGCGAAAAAATAATATGTTCAGCTCGACAACAAAGTAGATTGACTACCTTGGCTGAATTCCTGAACTATCAACATCGCCAGTTAATCTACTACCTTGCTGCCTAGTTAAAGAAATAACTATATTTCGAGAAAATATTATCCCCGCTCAAAGATTAATTATGGCCAATTAACAGGTTACTGGAATTTCCTGCTTATATGTTTAAATAGGTTATAATAATAAATAATATATTATGTTAAAACATAATTGAACATATTTTAAGAGAATAATTGGATTGTTGTGATTTGCATATTATAATGTTTCTAAATAAGTACGTATGGCATATAGTATATAATACACTGCTAAATAGTTACATGATTTATTATAATATCTACATTTTGTATAAATCACGATAAACATTTTTAAATTATTTGATTTGAAGTAGTGTCGACTTATAACTTGAATGCTTACATGTGCCTTTAGACAACGGTATAGCTTTAGAAGACACACCGCTTTAGGATTATTAAATAGTGGCGAACACGTTATTCAATGGCTTACAATTTATTATACCTACCATTTAAATGTGATTACTATGATTCATTACTTCTGCAATGGCAAGCGATGAGAATACAAACTGAATTGCATTGAGTTGCTTTTCTGCAAACGTAATATTACAAGCTGCCAACTCTTTGCCAGTTTAGAATATCGTAAAAGGCTATAGTTTCAACCGAATCATACAACATTGCCATTTTGTTATACACAAGTTGATTATCATGTAATTATAATAAGATAACTTTTACGACTGGTATATTAAGTAAAATCCCGATTATCCGAAATTCGTTTTATTCTAATGAGGTTAGACAAAATAATTTCTCCGTGTAAATTGAATTACATTAGAAAGTATTGCTTTATTTTAAAATTCCGGCTTGCAGTTTGCTGTTCCTGCCGAAATAAAAATAACCGTACGACCACCAGATGATGAAAATTTATAGTTAGATGATGACTTACCCTTATCTTGTTTTGCTATACCAAGCCTATCAAAAACTCTCACAAACCGATACTAAAAAGAGAAAAAAATAGTGGATTGAAAGCTATAATTCCAACATATCAAACTTTTGCTGCACATAACGGTAATGCCGGTGTATTACTAAAAACTTCAATGGAAGATTTTTGCTATTTTTTCGATCAAATAGTTCTAGACCTAATTGTTGCAGAAACCAATAGATATGTTACGCAAAAAAATGAACTACAACTGGATACTGAGACTGGCGCAAGGACTTTGCTTTGGAAGCGAGATAGAGGAGCACCCAATGGTCTAATTGCTGAACCAATTTCCAGAAGTAGGTTCTATTTTGCCATGAAAAATATTTATCTTTAAGACAATCACCATTTGTTTTAAATATGTTCTACATTGTTGTGGAGGATTCATGTTTCTTTGACAAATTGTTGCCTTCTTCTCCACTTCATTTGTAGGCTTTTTGAAGAATGAGGCCGCTTCGCCTCTTGCCCCAGGGTGTAAACAGCACCAATGCTAGTTAAGTAGCCATAAAGAAGCTGAAAAACCTAAAAGAACTGGACACCGGTACATGTTTCGAGGAACAAATCTGCCCCCGTTGTCAAGGACGAAAAATCTAAAAATTAAAATGGTTAGTAAATGCCATTTAAATAGTAAAAAGCTCGTGCGCTTTGTCAAGTTTTGAATTGATTTTAATAAGATGACAATAATAAAGACATATCGTTTAATTGCAGGTTTGTTGAGTTAGTGTGATATTGAGGTATTATTAGGTAAATAATTAATGCGTTTTGGAGGTAATATATATCTACAATTTGATATTATGTGTTTAGGAAAAATTCAATGATTTTTGTTTAAAGGTTTAGTTAATTTTTATGTATCCCTTAACAACTTCAGCTTTTAGCAAAGACAACTACGTGTAATTAAAATTAACAGAAGCTGAAAAAACGCATTAACCTTTCTTTAATAATATTAAAGCACTTACTTTAGTTTTACGTTCCTCTGATAATGGTGCCTTTGCTAAAATACTTGAAGCGTTAAATATGTGATTTGTGGAATCGTGTATTTTTAATATAGGTTTGGTAATCTTTTATACGTTTTGATAATGGTCTACAGGTTTCACCTATATAAAATTTATTACATTCACATGGTAATTTATAGATAACATTTTTTTTTATTTCATTTTCATGGAGCGGTTTTGTTTTTGTTAGTTTGGATCTAAGGGTGTTCTCTGTTTTGACAATAGTACGAATGTTAAATTTGTTACCTATTTGATTTATTTTGAAAGATAAACCAGGAATATAAGAAATAAAGAGATTTATAATGGTTGCATTTTGATTTTATCTAATATTTGGTTGTTTAAACTCTATAAAGCACTTTTGAATAAAATCAATAATGTAGTTATTTTTAATCAAAATATTGCTTAAAAATTCTTTTTCTACGTTAAAATTAATATTCTGACTTCTTGTTCTAATGTTGATGGGGCACGCAGTTTTATTCAACTTTGTTTGTTTATCTTGACCTAACTCTACCCTTGGATTGAGGTTTCAGTAGATTGGACAATAAAATTTAATGTATTGTAATCTTCCTCAATCACCTGGTAGTCTTCGTCCTAGTCATATTCTGAACTCGTAAACCAACAAAATTCCCTACTTTTTAAAATACGTGGGGTGTTATGACCACCCGCATACCTAATTAAGGGTAATCAGTTGTTGGAACTTGGAAAATATTATGTAAACATTCAAGAAAAAAATATAAACAACGTGAGCGAATAGCACAGGCAAATTTGAGCCTTAAAGTTCCAATGACCAATTTCATTATATAAACAGTCTAGCAGACCATCAGTCCGACATATTTTTATGTCCCACCATTTCCCGCAGTTTACAGGCACGTAGGGTTTAGTTCTTCTACCTATATTCTAATCCTCAAACCTAACACAAGAGGTGTAGCTTACAATAGAGCAGTTTCTTAGGGGATACCCATCTAAAGTACTTAAGTCGAATCTATGATATATCTGTCAAAATTCTAAGTCAAGTGATTTTATAAGCTAAATAGTTACAGTGCCTTAAAGTGCTGAGTTGATAATACGATCCTTTATAATCCTACGAAATTATTCTATATTAGCCGCTTTAGATTGGTGGGTTAATGTCAGTTTGGAGTACTGTTTAACTCTTCACGCATGGCCCTCCGCGCGCTTTGCTCCGGGGCCCAACCAAAAAAAACTAACTGAAACTAACTCAAATTTAAAAAAAAGAAACAAGCATAACCTTAAAAAAAAACAAAGAAAACATGAATTACCACCGACGACAATTAAACGCGAGCCGTACGTATTGCAAACAGAGTATCTAATGTGTATGACTATAAAGGATCTTAAGATGCTGCCGAGTGACAGTAAGGTACACTAAGAACACTTAAATAATTGCTTTTAATTAATATTATTAATAAATGAAATAACCAAAGCTAACCATATAATAAAATACAACACCACTCGTAAAGAAATTAATTATAAAACAGGAACCAAAACCTAAAAACAATTGAAACCATATCTCAACCGAAAGGACATGCGTGTTTTAATAATAGAATACAGCATAAATTCATTAAGGCTTTGACCAATATCGCAAGATTGTAAAGTATGCATCGGTGGAGCGTAAAATATATCACATGGAAATCATAAAGCTTGTATTGATGAATATCGAGAGGATGGCATGAAGTTCTCCACATTGTAATATTATTTACTTCCTCTCTTACTATCAACTTGTTCAGTATTACTATTATATAGTATATTTCTGTTTCCCTCGGCGTTCCTAGTTAACAATATAAACCTTGACAGCAGTCTGGAAATAGAATATTCGTATAAAAAAATGCCAAATATGGAGATATTAATATTAACTTGGTAACGTACCATATTATAACGCGTAAATTTGAGTGTGCCGAAACGGGACACTTACAATTTTTTTGTTGTTTTATATGTCTTTATTATTCATCCCATATGGCACGACAAAACTCTACTGAAAAATTAGTTCTTGTGGCTTAATGTGGAAAAAACGGCATTCAAAAAAGTTTACTTTTAAAAAAGTCACAGATATTTGAAAATGGGACTAAAAATTGCTTTTGACGACCTTTTTGTTGCCCAGTTTATTTTGCAAAAGTACAGGGTGATCCCCTATAATGTCGCCCCCCTATAACTTTTTTATTTTAAGTGTCCAAAAAAAATAAAAGTATGGCTACTGAAAAATACTTTTTTCTCCGATTGACAGCAAATATTAATTTTGCAGACCCATATCAATCAGCAAAGTATTACTTTTTCTGTCCAGGCAGCAAAGTAAGTACTTTGCTGCCTAGGCAGCAAAGTGATTAGTCTCCATGGGAATAAAACGTCTGACATAAGTTGTCAAACTATAATTATTATGGACATATACATTTCCATAGCAACCAACCATTCCAACAATTGCGATTTCTATCAAATTTTGTCTTAATTTATCACTACAGGAAAAATAAAAAGATTGTGGGATTGTAATAATTTGCAAATATACAATATACATATATCATTATAAACAATCGGAGAAAAAATTATATGTTCAACTCGGCAGCAAAGTAGATTGACTGCCTTAGCTGAATTCCTCGCCTCGCTACGCTCGGCTATGAACTATCAGCCGCGGCAGTCAATCTACTACTTTGCTGCCTAGTAAAACAAATAACTATTTTGTCATACGCTCCCAAAAATAGCTATTTTACGGACTCATTTGAGTCCGTAAAATGCTTCTTTTTAGGCCTAGTCCCTAAAAGTCGTCATGGCAACTTTTACGGACTAAGTATTCCAAAATTCCTTAATGTCTAAATGTCAAATTTCGAATGACATGACCAAATTGTCAAATAGTTGCTACGATATCAAATTCTAAGCTAACTTTGTCGTACATTATGATTTCAAAAATTATGGTAAATTTGCAAATTTAGGCGTTCTGAAGAATTGCAAAAAGCGTATAAATAAAAATTAAATTTTAGGAGCGTATGACAAAAAATAGTGTTTGTCACACGTACCTAAATGAAGTTTTTCAGGACTCATCTGCTATTCCAGCAATGATTCGTCCTGAAAAACTCCATTTTAGGTACTTGTAACAAAAATAACTATTTTCTTCAAACGTCAGTAAATCCGTCATTACTCGACTGTGTAGGCGGCCGTGAAGTTTCGTTTTTCCTCCGCCGGAGCTTTACTTTTCACTTTTCCGCCGGCGGAGGTAAAAGTGTTACCATAGCAACATAGATACAATACAAACAGACAGCAAAATAAGCGTCAACAACTCAAAATTTATTAAACTACAATTTGTATTTATCACTCAATTTGTGACTGCATTTCTAAAAATCACTAATTTAGGAACAAATTGGTTATTATTTATTCGAACTTACCCAACAACTGCTTATCAATACGGAATTAAAACGCAATCGGAGACGCATTCTTAAAAAATAATTATTGTTGACAGTGTCCACTGACAGCTTGATGTTACATTTCACCGACACCGTTCTAGGCAAGGCCACCTACGACCGTGGTCTAAGCCGCCTTGCGAACCCATTTATCTTTAATAAGAATTAGATATTATTGCTATTAAAAAGAGATGTTTTTGCATTAATTTGTCGACATTTGAAGAAAAAACAGCATATTTTATTTGGAGGAAAAGTTACTTTTCATGGCTTGCTCTCTATTACCAGCCTCACTCCGTTCGGCTGTTAAACACGAGCGCGCCATGAAAAGTATCACTTTTCCTCCATATAAAATAATATACTATTTTCTTCAAACGTCAGTAAATCCGTCATTACTCGACTGTGTAGGCGGCCGTGAAGTTTCGTTTTTCCTCCGCCGGAGCTTTACTTTTCACTTTTCCGCCGGCGGAGGTAAAAGTGTTGTCATAGCAACATAGACACAATACAAACAGACAACAAAATAAGCGTCAACACCTAAAGATTTATTAAACTACAATTTGTATTTATCACTCAATTTGTGACTGCATTTCTAAAAATCACTAATTTAGGAACAAATTGGTTATTATTTAATCGAACTTACCCAATAACTGCTTATCAATACGGAATTAAAACTCAATAAGAGACGCAATTTTCAAACAAATAATTATTGTTGACAGTGTCCACTGACAGCTTTATGTTACATTACTATAGCAACAACCTGTGCCTATTCACCGACACCAGTCTAAGCTGCCTTGCGAACCCACTTATCTTTAATAATAATTAGTTATTATTACTATTAAAAAGAGATGTTTTTGCATTAATTTGTCGACATTTGAAGAAAAAACAGCATATTTTATTTGGAGGAAAAGTTACTTTTCCTCCCTATAAAATAATATACTATTTTCTGCGTATAAAAAATATTGGAAAAATGATCAGTATACAGGGAAAACCAAAAAGTTATTTTTTTCAATGGAACACCCTATATAAGAATTTATTTTTCGATTCCTTGTAAAATTCTAAGCATATTTTATGTA